>BQMB01001550.1:0-285000 GCA_027943415.1 Closterium sp. NIES-67
GGACACCCATCATAAGGGATTCTTAATCATTCGATCCGAGCAACAGTTCTTGATAAAAACAGTTTACTTTTACCTGATGGCACGGAGATGAAGCCGCAGTCTCGTCCGACGGTTTGCACCACGTGTCCGGTTGCCAACCTTACGCACGATCCTTTTCCCAGTCATTTTCCTGGCTCAACTCGTTACAAACTGATGCAGAAAGTCTACAGCGACATACTCAACTTGTCTGAAGCAGGACCTAAAGACGAGAAGTATGTGATAACTTTCATCGAAGCGTCTACACGCTATGTCTGGACAGCAAACTTACCTGCGCGCCATCTAGCTCACTCCGTCTTCATCGCGTGGCTCGCTGTCGTTGAACGAGAGTCCGGCGTAAAACTGCAAGAATTTCAGAGTGATGGTGCGGGGGAGTACACCAGTAACAACTTCACAGAGTACCTACAGACACTCGGCATCAAACGGAAGCAGTCACTGCCTCATGCACACCAACAGATGAGGGTAGCAGAACGGATGAACAGAACTCTGCAAGAGAAGATGCGTGCTCTGCTGACGCAGGCAGCCCTTCCACCGCATTTTTGGCCGTATGCGATGGACCACGCCGTGCAGTTACACAATCTTCTCTCTTCAACGTCCCTGCCCGAGTTCTCTTCTCCACACCTGCAGTGGACACGTACATTGGGGAGCACAAAACTTTTACGAGTTTTCGGGTGTGTTGTACAGTTTCGCCCTCCAACCGCAGCACTCGGAAAATTTTCCGAACGAGCAAAATGGGGGGTACACCTCGGCATCGAAAAACAGTATCACGCGTGGAAGATTTTGGATCTTCGCACCAATCAAGTCGTTCCATCATGTGATTGTCTTTTCTAAGAAAGACTCACCTTGCCCGTTTTTCGTGCCCACCAGGCAGCAGCTGCCAATCCTGCCAGGCTGTTCGAAGGCTCGCGTGCATTTGCAACCGACGACGCCGAAGCTGATGTACAGGACGAGGATGTTTCTGAAGCATCCCAAGCTGCCGCAACTGACATTCCCGTACCTGTAACCTCGACTGGCATACCAGAGTTTATTCCTCTTGTAGATGCTGACCCGGATGACGTTCGCGAAGTTCATATCAGTTACGAACGAGATCGCCAACAGCAGCCGATGCCCGTCGTCTCCGACGAAGCCGTTCGTGTTACACATGACGAAATTGGGGGGGAAGAAGGACCAGAAGAAAATTTCGCAGGTGCAAACGAAGAACGTTCGCGCTTTACAGAAACAGGATTACAGATACTGGGATTCGTAGTCGTAGTACAGTACAACGACAGTAAAATACCTGAACCGAAAACCGTTCGACAAGCTCTTACAAGTCCTCACCGAGAAAAATGGCGCGAAGCCATGGACAAGGAGCTAGCAGCACTCAAGAGTCGCGGCACATGGGATTTAATACCGACTTCAGAACTTAAAGGGAAGAAGGTACTTACAGGAAAATGGGTCTTCCGTGTCAAGACTGATTCAGTCTGGTCGTTTGAGAAATTCAAGGCGCGATGGGTCGTCCGCGGATTTGAGCAGACTTACGGCATCGACTACGAGTTAAATTTTGCCCCTGTCGGCCGACATATAAGCGTTCGGATTCTACTTTGTGTCGCCGCTTGCCGTAAACTCCGACTTTGACAAATCGACGTCTCGAATGCGTTTCTCTACGCGCCTGTTGACGCACTCATCCTGGTAGAGTACCCGCATTCCTATACTACTAATCCACCGAGCGTTTGCCGTCTACGAAAATCCCTGTACGGCATTAAACAGGCACCACGGCTCTGGCAGCAGTATCTTCATTCACAACTTATCGCTGCCGGTTTTCGTCAATTACTGCATGACCAAGGAATGTATCTACTAACCGACGGCAACAACTATATTTTACTCGTCGCCTACGTCGATGACATCCTATACGTCAGTACTACCGATTCTCTTGCCGAGATCTTCATACTGAAATTACAGAAAACTCTACAGCTTACCGTCTCCGAAACAGTCTCACAGTTTCTTGGACTGAACATTACCTGTTCACCGACAACTATTCATCTCACCGCTTCTAAGTATGCAGCAACACTAGCTGCCCGCTTCAATCTCACACCTACTGCAGTCTCTACACTGTACCGCTCACTACCGACTGACCACAAACCGAACACCGCACTGTTAACTTCAACCGGTTTACAGATCTATCAGCAGCAGCTAGGCTGTCTACTTTTCGCCGCTGTCACTTGTCGTCCTGATCTAGCCTACACGGCCAGTCAGCTCGAGCAGTTCCTACGCCGTCGTGAGGAGGAGCATAAACTAGACCTTCTCCGCGCGCTTCAATATTATATCTCAACACCCGACATCGGTCTAGTCTACAACGTCATCAATTGTAAATCACTCTACCTACATGGTTTTGTCGACGCCGATCACGCTGCTGACTCTACTAATCGACGGTCGCGCACTGGGTTCATCTATCGACTGGAAACTATCGGACCTATCTCTTGGAATTCTACAAAGCAGGAGTTGATTGCGCTTTCCTCTGCCAAAGCTGAGTTTATTGCTGTCTGCACAGCAACACGCGAAGGACTTTACTTACAGGAACTATTGGAAGAAGCGAAGTTGACGACAACTACCCAGTTTACCCTACAGTGTGACAATCAAAGTGCAATTCGCATCGCACATCAACCTGGTTTCGTCAACAGGACGAAGCATATTTCGCTTCGTTATTTTTTCGTCAAGCATGAAGTCGAGAAGGGGAAGATGCGATTGGTCTACTGTTCGACCAACGAAATGGCTGCCGATTTTCTCACGAAGACACTGACACGACAGAAGTTTCAGTACTGTAACAAGCTGTGCGGAATCTTCAAGAAGTGACACTATCGACGTTCTAGAAATGAAGGGGAGTGTTGTGATATAATTGATACTTAGCATTTCTGTAAGTCGATTAAGTGTAGTTATTGTCGAATTACACTGTAGAAGATAAGTCCGTAGGATGACGTCAGCAAATAGCGCTCGTCATAGGACCGTCGTTTCAGTCACGCGAACAGTCGCACCCCTTCATTATCGTCTAGGGCGCATAGCGCGATAGTGACGAAAAGGTACATTAGCGAATAGGTACTTTTGTAGTACTATAAATCCTTGTTAGGTCTTTTCATTATTAACAGTGTGATAAACTGTGATAAACCGTGATCAGCTTTGATTACTCACAATTTCACGTACTCAGGTTATTCAACCTTGACCTTTACATTTTACAAGACTTCCGCTGTCTTACTAGTCTACCATTCCAGCAAAGATCCTGGACCAACACTTGAGGATTTGCCAAGTGTTCGTGTTGATAGTTTTATACTTAGTTTACTACAACACCTGTCGATTTATTTCAAGTACAAGCAAGACAGAGCAAACCAGGGCGGCACTACTAGTCCAACCACTGGAGGAAAAGCCACAAGGCCAATCTGCAAGGGAAAAATAGACAGGAGTACACAATCAAGGGCCTAGCAAGTGAGAGTCAACAGCGACTAGACCTAGCTGCAAGCAGTGCCGCTGATGATCTCTAGGCGGAAGCGCCTTCGTAAAGATATCAACTATGTTGGCAACCGAGGCGAAGTGTACTACGCGGGCCTGGCGACGCTGCTGAAGCTCGCGCAGGAGGACGTACCGCAGCTGAATGTGCTTCGCTCTGCCCTCAAGTCGAGGCTCCTGACACAGGAGGATCATGTCCCTGTTGTCAGCGTACAGAACCGGGGCAGATCTAGGCCGCTCACCTAAGTCGGCAAGCAAGAAGGTCAGCCAGCAGAGCTCCTGTGCCACCATGGCACCGGCGTAGATCTCAGCCTCACAGCTAGACTGAGCAACAAGCGAGGAGCGAGTGGACCTCCACGAGATGGCACCAAAACCAAGGCTGAAGCAGTAGCCCTGGGAGGACATGAGGGTCTCAGAGTCATCTGCCCAAGCAGCGTTTGTGTGCCCAGTACGGACCACTGGCCTGCGTCCTCCTAGCACTAGCCCCATGCCCGATGTACTTGCAAGATAACGCAAAACCCTCTTAGCGGCCGAGAAGTGCTGTGGTCAGTGTCTGCCTGTGGCCACAAAGCAAGCCAGGATGCTGAAAGGGTATGCGAGATCTGGGCGAGTGCAAGTCATCAGGTATATGAGGCAACCCACGAGCTCTGCGTAAGGACCACTTGGCTCTGCTGACTCCTTGGGAACTAGAGCTGAGAGCCTGTGGTCTACTGGTAGAAGTGTGGGCTGTGCAGAGGAGAACTGAATACCGAACCTCTGAAGGGCCTGGCGCACCAAGTGTGACTGTGTAAGGGTGCTGGTGCGCGCTACTCTGTCCCGAGAGATCTGCAAGCCAAGGTAGTGGCGCAGCTCTCCAAGGTCAGTGCAGGTGTGTCGCCTCAGCAGCTCAGCCTTCACAGAGGCCAGCGCATCTCTGTCTGCTGTAGCAAAGACCTGGTTGTCTACGTAAACCAGGATATAGAACGGAGTCTGGCCAACACGAACGAAGAGCGAAGGGTCAGCAAAGACAGAAAAAACTGCAGGTCAGCTAGCGTGGCACGCAGCGTGTCGTGCCACTCACGGGGCGCCATTCGCAAGCCGTAGATGGGGCGCCGGAGGAGCCACTGGGTCCTAGGAGGGAAAGTACCGGTGAAGCCCTGAGGGCGGCGCAGGTAGACCTGCTTGTATAGGCTGCCCTGAAGGAAGGCAGTGGAGAAGTCGAGGGAGTGAAGCTGGTAGTCACGCTGTGGTGCTACATATAGCTGCGCCCAAAGAGTAGTCATCTTCGGGGTCGGGGCGAAGGTCTGAAAGAAGCCCACCCCCTCTCGCTGACTGAAGCCTCTAGCCACGTAGCGCGCCTTGAACAGAGGCCGCTCTCTAGGGGGGCGCTTCACCTTGAAGAGCCACCGGCCATCGACTGCATTCACCCCAGGTGGGGGAACTACGTCGACGTAGGTGCCGGTTGCCCTCCTAGATGCCATCTCCTGCTCCATGGCAGCTATCCACTGAGAGGCGCAGGGTACCGAGGTCGCCTCAGCGTAGGTGCGACGAATCGGGATGTTAATGGCGTCGGGGTGACCCTCGGGGACAAGCACCATGGAACAGAGATGGGGAGCAGCCTCTGACAGGAAAGCAAGCTCGTACTGCCAGTCCTCCAAGACGTCACTGCCGAGGGCAGGAGCACCCCCGATGGACGGAGGACATACAGGGTCAGAGACAAGAGCGGTAGCGAAGTCAAGGCGGCGAGTAGAGGCAAAGTCAGCGACAGCAGCTAGAAGAGCGTCAAGACTGGAGATAGAAAAATACGGGTCGGTAACGAGGGAGGCAAGGACCCGAGGAACAAGACGACGAGCAGCACGATGGAAGTCAAACAGAGGGGGAGGCGCGACAGTGAGCAAAAATAGAGGAGGCGAAGGCGAATGGGGAGGATGAGACAAAGGAGGAGTAACAGGAGTGGAACGAGAAAGGAAACGAGCCGCGGACGAGTTCGGGGGAGGAAACACAGGACCGTGAACAGGAAGAGGGGGAGACGGCAAGGGAGGCGCACGCGAGCGGTCAGCGGAGAAAGTCCGAGCAGGGGAAGGGCGGACACCGGCGGCGACTGCTGCTGCTGCTGCTCAACGCCGGAGGGAACCGTCAGACAGGGAAGGGTAGTGTAGCTGCGAGCAACTACAGGACCAGAGGAGGGGTCCGCAAGGGCGATAGCGGCAGGCGCAGCAAGTGACGTGAGGGCGGCATGGTCGCGGAAGAAACAGGCTGACGCACAGGAGTCTGGAGTGAAGGACAGCGAGGCCGTAGTGGCCAATGACGGAGGAGCAAGGGTAGAGCTTAGGCTAGACAAAGCAAGTTGTCCTACGCCTGACGCAGCAGGGGAGTCTGGACTACACACAGGTGCTACGCCGAAGCTAGAGAACACAGAGTAATATGATCCGGAAACACTCGAAGCGTCAGCATATAGAGAATGCAAGGCAGAACTAAACTGATCCATGTATAAGTCAAACACAGGCACATCGTGGCGCAGCAGGCTAGGCCACCCAGGGAGGTCCGGGGCGGGACCAAAGCGGCGACGGAAGAGGTCGTCGAGGCGGCGGAAGGAGTGGGCGGTCGGGTGCAAGTGATGGCACACCGTGCCACGCAAGGGCCTGGTCTGAAGCTGGTACTGGCAGCTTACAGCACCGAAGCTGCCGGTGGACGCCGAGTTGCGAGGGCCACCACCACGACCACCACCGACAGGGGCTCATGGCCACCCGGGCGGGAGACGAGCCCACGGCTGCTGCTGCTGCTGCTGCTACTGCATTTGGGACGGCTGCTACTGCTGCTGCGGCTGCGACTACGGCGGCTGCGACTGCGGCGACTGCTGCTGCTCCTGGGAACCAGCACCAACTCCCTCATCAGAACAACTGACCCACCACCATCACCACTAGCGCCACCTCCACGTCCTCCCTTGGGGCCACGGCGGCCCCGGCGCTGGCGCTGCTGCGGGGAGGCCGCAGCTGCTGTTTAGGTGCAGGCGCAGTCATAGCAACAGCAGCAGACATGTCAGCGTACGTGCATTGGGAGGGGGCACAGCCCTGAAAAATAGGGACTGCCGCAACACCGCTCGACTGGGCGATAGTGCGCTGGCAAGTTTCTACCTCCGACAAAGTAATGACAAAGGCGGTCAGGGTGAGGTCGGCAGGGTGTTGACTAAGGAAGTGGTCGCGGGCAGTGGCTAAGCGGTCAGGCAGGCGCATGGCGATGAGGTACAGGGTAGCGCAGAAAGGTGGGGGGAAGGCAGTAAGCTGGGCGGCAGAGCTAGCAGCACGATAGCTGGTCTCTAGTGCACGGAGGAGAGTAGCGAGGTCAGCTACCATAGGGAAAGCAGAAAGATCAAGGAAGAGCATGGGTAGGATCAAGCGGTCGGTAGAGGCGGAAGCAGGTTTGGAGTAACGCTCAACTACTGCAGCGAGAAAGACCTTGGCGTTCGCGACAGCTGTAAAGCGCGGACGCTCAGACAGGGGGAGGGCATGGCTAATGGCAAGCTGGGCTACTGCGTCGGGAGAATCTCAGACAGCTCGAGCAAGCGCCGAAGCAGAAAAAGCCTCGCTCTCAGCAGTGGTAGGGTCAGCAGGGAGGGGATCAGGCACATGGGGGCGGGGAAGCAAACCATCAACATGCATAGCCAGGGAGTGCCCATCCTGGCGCTGACCTGTCAGGTGCCGGCGGAGGTCGGCGAGCCAGGCGGCGAAGTCGATCGCGTGCCCCTCAGCATCCAAGCGAAGAACGGCATCCGCCATCGCACAGTGTGACAGCGGCACAACGGCTCAACGGCACAGCGACTTGGCGGCTCGGCGGCTCAGGGACACGGCAGCACGGCATCGCGGCGGCACGGCGGCTCGGCGGCGCGGGTGCTCGGCGGCTCGGGGACACGGGGGCACGGCGGCTCGGCGGCTCGGCGGCTCGGCGGCACGGCGGCTCGGCGGCACTGCGGCTCAGCGACACGGCGGCTCGGGGACACGGCGGCTCGGCGGCTCAAGGGGTCGGCTAGGGCACAAGGGGCCGGCTAGGGCACAAGGGGCTGGCTAGGGGGAGCAAGGGCGGCAAGGGCGCGTTGGGCCGGCTAAGGATGCGGGGGACCCGGTAGGAGCACGAGGGGCCATAGGGGCGTGAGGGGCCGGCTTGGGGCACGAGGGGCCTGTAGGGGCGTGACTGGGCCGGCTAGGGGTGCAAGGGGCCGGTAGGAGGTGCGACGGGGCCGACTAGGGGCGCGAGGGGCCGTAGTGGCGCGCGGGCCGGGCTAGGGGCGCAAGGGGCCATAGGAGCACGACGGGGCTGGCTACGGGCGCGACGGGGCCGGCTAGGGGCGCGATGGGGCCGTAGGGGCGCGATAGGGCCGTAGGGGCGCGATGTGGCCGTAGGGGCGCGACGGGGCTAGCTAGGGGCGCGACGGGGCTGGCTAGGGGCGCGAGGGGCCGTAGGGGCGCGATGGAGCCGTAGGTGCACGACGGGGCCTGCTAGGGGCGCGACGGGACGGTAGGGGTGCGACGGGGCCAGCTAGGGGCGCGACGGGGCTGTAGGGGCGCGACGGGGTCGTAAGGGCGCGACAGTGCCTGCTAGGGGTGCGACGGGGCCGTAGGGGCGAGACGGGGCCGTAAGGGCACGACGGTGCCTGCTAGGGGCGCGACGGGGCCGTAGGGGCGCGCGGGACCAGCTAGGGGGCGCGAGGCTCCGGTAGGTGGCGGCACGGGGCGGAAGCGGGTGGGTGGACCTACCTTCTCGTGATACCATGTTAAGAATAGAATGTATGAATAGAAGAAGGGAGAACAGGGGAGATATAGTGTTTGGGTTGTACCCACTAAGAACATACCCTATCTAGCCTATAACTTCTACATAACAATATATGTATAAGTTGACATTACACTGAAGTTAGCATCCGTAGAATGTATACTGAAGTTAGCGCTCGTCTGGATGGTTACGTCAGTAGGCCGTTTCACTGACGCGAACAGTCGCACCCCTTTCAGTAGCGATTAGAGCGCATATCGCAAATAGCCTTGAAAAAATACATTACTGAACAGGTACTTCTAGTAGATATAAAAGTAGCTTGTACGACTTTAATTATCAACTTTTTCTTGAGTAAATTCTGGTCAACACTTACAATTTCTAAGACTTCCACTGTCTTACTAGTCTACCATTCCAGCAAAGATCCTTGCTCAAGTCTTGAAGTCTCACAAGGCTGTAAACACTGATTCTGGTGTTACAACTTGTTAATACTGGTTATTACTGGTGGTACTCCTAGTATTACTTTCTACTTCAAGTACTTGTATCTGCAGATTCTATACTTTGTCTCCTACATCACTTGTCAAATTCTTTCATTTGCCTCCAAAAGAATCGCTGCGGTCGCAATCATTACAGCGGCTACAACGGACTTCGAAGCAGTTTTTGAAGTAGCCCGCGCCTCCAAAAGCAACATCTGCAACATCACCGACGCCACTCAGCTGTGCTTCTCCAAGTACGTCATCAAAACTGCTCGATACTAATTCAACCTCTGCCAACAAAACGGTAACTTCAACTTTTTGCGCACCTACTGCATACACTCACATGGCTGGTTGCAGTTCAGATACCGATACTTGGTACTTGGATAGTTGTTGTGGCCACCACATGGTCTCTTCAACAAACCCTTTCATCTACAACTGCCGTCGCCTTCTTCAACCCTGCCCTATCATACTCGCCAACGGTCAAACAATTGCAGCAGAAAATATTGGCAGTGTACTATTGACTTCAATCGATACGGGGAATTCGTTATGCCCTACCAAGGTTTTACTCGTCAACGATCTCGGCTTCAACTTAGTGTTGAAGAAGAAAATCCGCACGGTTGGAAACTGCACGACACAGGAACAAGAGTTAATCCATGACGTGGACAACGCGAATACCGGAAGAGCAGTAACAAAAATTTGTGTATTTGCTTAACGCTTCCTAGCAGCAAAATCTTCCGAAGATGTCACTTCTCTTCAATCTCCATCCATTATTGCAGCAGCCGCTTTGGTAACCGTTCCACCCATGGACTTCAGCAGCAGCGAAGAAGAAATGAGGAGCACCATTGACGACATCCTTGCCGACATATTATTGATATACCTGCCATTGATATCCAAGAAAATATTATTCAAGACGACGAGGAAACTCCGCAACTCGCACCTGAAATATTTTTCGATGCTACAACAACTCTCGACAAGGCTTCCGAAGATTCTTCAACTACCACTCGCCCGGAGAAAGGTTATTCAATCTCAAGGCTTCTATTCCCTTCATATTTGATTCTCTTGATTCTTGCTTGGCTAACTATAGGAGCAAGCGAGCTCAGTCCCACGTTGCAGACTTTCCTATACTTCACAGCGGCCGATTACCACATTTCAAGCTCCGACGTTTACGAGCAAGACATGGGCATCAACCGCCATCAAACCCTTCATCATAGCGATCAACAATGCAACGAAGCAGAACGGTTGAATAGTACCCTACACGAGCTACGTGAGGAGCTGCGCGCACTGCTGACTCAACATATTTCCCTGCCCAAAATTGCAACATCAGATCTGCCCGTCACTTCATGGTTCTATGTCAAGCCTTCGGACGACCCCGAGCCTTCTCTCAACCACATGCAACGCTCTCGTGGTTTTGCACATGTCCCCTTCGACCTTGCTAGGTTCATTGACGCAGCCCCAGCCACTTGTCTAACCAAACCGACTCATTTTCACTGTGCCGAAGTGAGAGGGGGGAGGAGGATCTACACACACTTTGTCAAAGCCAAAATTCGTCATCAACAAGGGAAGAAAGCGACTGGTCTACCATTTGACCAATGGAATGACCGCCGACTACTAACGCCACATGAATTTGATACGTCACAAGATTAAAATCTGCAGACTTCATTCGCCGAACTCCAACCACGACGTGACTACATCGATTTCCAGGAATAATGGGGAGTGCTGTGATATATGAAGTTTTGCATTCCTGCTAGTTTCGTTTTAGTGTAGCTAGCAGTATCGAGCTTCTCAGTAAGCAACCATGCCCCAGTGCTGACATCATCAAAGCATCGCACGTCTCTTGGATGGCGTCAGCATACCACTTTAGTTACGCGAATAGGCGTAACGAACCGTTTCAGTCACGCAAACAATCGCGGCCCTATAGAACGACCAATAGGTTGCATAGCGCGCAACTAGCCGAACAGGTACTTTCTCTAGAGATATAAATCCTTGTAATGCCTTCCTACGATTAACCTTGAATTTCCACAGAATTATGTGCTTGCTCAGGTTATTCAACCTTCGACTACCCGCAAGTTCATGTGCTCAGGTTCAATCCTATAAGAATTCCGCTGTCTTGCTAGTCTACCATTCCAGAATTACGATCCTTACAAGCATTATCGAGTAGTGGAGATGCTGTTAAAACCAGTCTTAGACCAGTTGTGGAGCCCTTGCCAATATTTCAACCCATGGCAGTTGTGGAACCAATGCAAGTTGTGCAACCCATGTCAGTTGTGCATCCCAGGCTAGTTGTGCAACCCCTTTCCTATTGTGCAACCCAGGCCAGTTGCGGAACCCAGGTCGGTTGTGCAGCCCATGTCAGCTGTACAACACCCTATGCTTTGCCTCCTAGCATTGCTGATCGTGAGCACGTTATTTCATTTCAATCGCACCCATTTTTACGAAGCTATCTTGATAGCACACATCTATGAAGGTGGCTTAGCATGACACATCTTAGAGTTGAATAGGTAACATACAGGCTAGGGATTCGTTTTTTAACGATACATGGGTTAGGGATACATGATGTATAGGTACACATGATCAGAATACATAGGACAAAGATACATAGCATATGGATACACGTGATAGGTATACATAGAATAGGGATACATGGGACAACACACAAGATGGGAACACATGGGTCAGGGTTTCACGTGATAGAGATACACGGAAATGGAATACATGGGATAGGGAATGACGAGGTCATTGCTTGTCACAAGTTGTCATTGGTTGTCACAAAATGTCACTCCTATGCCATCACAAGGTGTCATAAGCTGTCACTAGCTGCCATAAACTATTACTATATCTAAAAAATATGTTGTAACTAGTAGGATATCGTAAGCTATCACTGGCTGTCACTAGCTGTCGTAAGCTTTACCCAACGCTCATAAGATGCCACTAGCTATTATAAGATGGCACTAGCTATGATAAAGTGCCACTAGCTGTCATAATTTGTCACTCACTGTTGTAAGGTGTCAATAGCTATCATAAGATGCCATAAGTTGTCAGTAGCAAACATATAGTGCCACTAGTTGTCATGAGTTGTAATAAGATTTCACTAGCTATCATAAGATTTCATAATCTAGCACTAGCCATCCAAAGCTATCCTTAGCTACCATAAGTTGACAATAGCTTTAATTAGCTTTCCTAAGATGTCACTCCTATGCTGTCACAAGCTCGCATAAGTTGTCTCTAGCTGTCGTATGCTGTCAAAATCTTTAGCTGGCTATCATATGTTGTCAATATCTGTCATAATTTATCACTATCTGTCATATGTTGTCACTAACTGTAATGTGTTGTCACGAGCTAACATAAGTTATTACTAGCAATCATAAGTTGTAGCTAGCTATCATGAGCTCTCACTAGCTATCATAAGCTATCACTAGTTGTCACTGGTCATCATACGCCATCACTAGATGTCACTAGTTGTCAGTAGCTGTCATAATGTACAGCATCAATAGCTATCATAAGTTGTCACTAGCTATCACAAGCTGTCACTAGCAATCATAAGTTCTCACGATCTATCAAAAGCTGTCACTTGCTATCATATGCACTCCATTGTTGTCATACGCAATCAGTAACCATCATAAGTTTCACAAGAAGTCATAAGCTATCACCAGTCACCTCCAAGTGTCATAAGCCTGTCATAAATGGTCACTAGCTTTAATCAGCTACCACTAGCTCTCCTAGCTGCCTAGCTGTCATCAAATTTTACTCGTAATCACTAGTTGTCACTAGATGCCATGAATCTGCCTAGCTCTCTCTCTAGCTATCGATAGCTACCAATAGCGGCCATAAGCTATCCATAAATTTCTTACACTTATCATTGGCTGTCGCAAGCTATCACTAGCTACCAATAGCTATTGTAAGTGTTGTGTGATGTCATCATATGCTAGCACATTCTGTCTCCCACCCATCCCATGCTTCAATTCACATGTGTTGTTTGAATGTGTGCAAGAATTTATGAGTGGTGTGTTGTGGAGTTTGTGAATGTGTTTGATGTTATTATGCTTGAGCATGTATTTGTGATGATACCTCTGGAGAAGATATTTCCGGCAGATCAAGAATTGCTTCAATCGGAGCAAGAACAAGAGAGCTATGAACATCTAAAGTTCATGAGCTTGTGTTACAAGTGCGGCAGTTACAAAGTGAAGTTGTGGGGTGACTCAATATGGAATATGGACCATTGGGGGGTGGAAAATTTCGTCACTCTACTGTAGCAGCTGCAAATTGGTTGGGAACAACCAAACTAGGTTGGCAAGTGTGGCCAACTTGGTTGAATTGGTTGGGAAGGGACAAAGTTCAAAATTAGGGTTCCTATAAGGAGGGAATCTTTGTGCTTATGGGTTTTCCATGGTTGGAGACTCTCTTGAGACCTTTCTTCTCATCCCTCTCTTCCCGTACAACCTCTTTCTTGGACCTTGATTTACATTGAGATTGAGTTAAGTTCTTCTCCTACAGCATACCCCCCAGTGTGTCGAAAGCCATAGTGTCACGAATACTCCATAAATCGTCGTGATTCAAGTTGGGAACAATATCTGAGGTTGAGAGCCCCAAACTTCCTGAGTTTCACAGAGTTCCAACCGCTAGTGTTTTGTCGGCGGTGTTTCTTGTGGGCATGACGTTTCTGTCTAGAGCTCCGGATATATATTTTGAGTTATTTTTGCTCCTAAATTTACATAGACTCTATCCTTAATACTAACAAGTGGTATCAGAGCAATATAAAGGACATTAAGAGGCATCTACAGAGGTTTCAAGACCCTTCTAGACCCACCATGGCCTATGGGTGTACCTATGTGGTGTTTTAAAGGTAGCACGTGATTTCCGCTAAGGGAAAACTCTGCCGAAATTTCTTCGACGGCGACACTTGCGAAAATACCAAGGCACTTGAGAGTGGCCAGCTAGGGAGAGCTGATATTCGACATTTCTAGAAGGAATATGAATTAGAGAAGAGGAGATTCTGCTGGAAGAGGAGCTGTACCTGAGAAGACAAGTGAACCGCCACCATCCTAGCTTGAAGCTTTGGATGTCTGCAACTGTGTCGGGTGGAGTGTGCAGAAGAAGAGTGCTTTTAAGTGCTACAAGCTAGTGAAAATTGATGTTGGGAAAAAGAAGATGCTGAAGGAAGGTGATGCCTGCTTACGGTGGATTGAGAAGAGTGCGGTGTTGTTCGACCTCATCTTTCAATCGGTCAACAAGGAGATGTTCCAGCACATCAAGGACCTTGTGGAGGCGGATGACTCGGGTTCAACGGCATGGAAGTTTTGCTTGTTGTGATTCAGCCCAATACTCTTCTAATAATGGGAGAAGGAACTTGCTGCCATCTCCATGCGACCCGAGGACGATGTGAATCCGACCCTTGACAAGATCAAGGACACATATGCAAGAATAACGGCAGTGGGCAGCAGTGTGTCTAAGCTGCAGCAATGCACCAAGATCATCTCGGTGCTTCAAAAGACTTGGGACAACCTCATCCCAACCCTCAACTCTCAGCAACATCAATGGACACCTGAGCGGCTAAGGCAGCAGATTCTGCAGGAGGACTTCCGCAGATGCCATGTAGGAGGCGGTGCTGCCACCAAGGCTACAGAGGGGTATGGAGTTGTAGGGAGCAGCAGGGGAAGAGGGGGTTGGAGTGGCCAAGACCGTGGAAGGAGCTTTGGCAAAGGTAGAGGCCAAGGTGAGTTTAATGAGGGGCGTGGGAACTCACATGGCAAGGGGAGTACGAGAATGGAGGGCACCTACTGATACTGCAAGAAGTTCGAGCATCCTCGGTTCAAGTGCTTGAGCAGGCCGGAGGGATGGGCACCTTCAGGCATGAAGCCGGCAAGTGGTGAACGTGCACAAGGTGGCGCGGTGCAAGGCTCAGGTGCATTAGGTGAAGGTGCACAAGGTGATGCCTCTCCTGGGATGTTTCTCATGGTTGAGGATGTGCATGTGCATGAGGGAGATGTGGGATCTATGGGAAAGGTTGTGATGCACCCTCTCACTCACTAGGTGATTAACTCAGGTTGCACAAGTTACATGACTCCACGGGCAGATTTGCTTGATGAGGTAAAACCCCCTGGGAAGATCAAGTATGTGGCAGCAGCGTCAAGTGCTTTGCTCCCTGTGATTGGTGTTGGGAATGCCAAGGTTAAGGGATCCAACAGGGAGCTTGTGGGACTTGGGAATGTTCTGCTGGTTGAAAGTTTGTCTGCTAACCTTCCGTCTGTGCGGCGACTGCAGAAGAGCAAGGCCGAAGTGACCTTTCGACCAACCAGCTGCAGTGCTAAGCTTGGGAAGAAGGTGCCGTGGAGTCTCAAAGAGGGGACCAAGTGCATCAAGGACCTGTGGTAGCTGCCCATCATCCCTTGGAATGGGAAGACTCCAACAGCAGCAGCGGCAAAGGCAACTGCAGGAGGAGATGCAACTGTACCAACTGATGGGGTCCTGGAAGCAGTCACGAAAGTGCAGCAGCAGAAGACACATGGTGAGGTGCTTGGTGGTGTGGATGCAATTGCGGCATGGGCCAAGGCTTCATCTAGGAGTGGTGAGGCTGATTGTGAGACATGGCATGAGAGGCTGTGTCATGTGAACTTCCCTATGCTGCAGAATTTTGTGAAGGATGGGAGCCTGAAGTGCTTGGAGGTGGAAGGGGGAGTGAAGGAGATTGGAAGCTGCCCTACATGATTGGAGACCCATTTCTCCAAGTTCCCCTTCAACAGTGCGTCAAGACCAACTAAGACCCCGCTTGCACTTATGCATATGGATGTGCTGAGGCTTACAAGAGCTTCTTCCCTCTCAGGCAGCCGCTATTTCTTGACCATGGTGAATGACCACACTCCGGCAGTACGGGTTTACCCTCTCAAGAGCAACGGGGAGGTGGTAGCGATTGTTCATAAGGAGTGGATGCCTAGAGCTCAGAGGGAGTGGACACAAGGTGAAGGTGATCCATAGTGACAATGGTGGGGAGTTCATTAGAGCTGATTTTGAGGGGGAGCTGAAGAGGAAAGGGATCCAGCATCAACGGACAGTGCCCTACCACCCGCAGAAAAATGGCGTGGTTGAGATGTTCAATAGGACCCTGCAGAAGGGGGCACGCACTCTCCTTGGGTGTGCAGGGCTTCCTGATCCGGTTTGGGTGTCTGCACCAAGGCAGGTCGCCCTTGTGAACAACATGGTATTGGCTATAGTCGGGGATAAGCAATGGATCCCTTATACCAAGTGGTATAAGAGTGCTCCAGTTGTAAACATGCTGAGGGCCTATGGGTGCATGGTGGTGTTTTGATGAGGAGAAAAGGGGGAAATTGGAGGCTTCTGGAAGATGGGGTGTGGACTTGGGGATTGCAAAGGATCACAAGGGGTGGCTGCTATGGGACATGACCAGCCAGAAGCTAACTGTATCAAGTGATATGAAGTTTCTTGAGTCCTTGTACTACAAGGAATGGAAGCAGCAGCAACAGAAGCTTCCATCTACATCTCTCATTGTGGAGGCAGATGAGGTGTAGCGGCCTTCAAGACAGGTGGAGATTGCATTGTCTAAGAAGGAGATGTAGGGGGTGACTGAGGAAGGGGGAGCAGCTGAGGTGGAGCAGCAACAGCAGCATGATTCTCCATCTCGGATTCCACACCCGCCTAAGCGACCTAGGAGGAATGTGCGCCCTCTTGTGAGGCTGACCTATGGGGGAAGAGGCAAGCCGTATGTGGTGTAGGCTGGGAGTGTGGGTGAGCAGGTTGAGGAAGATGAGATTGCTTACTGCTACTGGGCACCAATTCCTGAGCCCCAGACTCGAGAAGAGGCATTCAATGGACCAAATGGGGAGAAGTGGAAGGCGAGTGAGGATGAGGAGTTTGGGTCCTTGATTGAGAACGAGACATGGGACCTGTGTGACTTGCCTCTTGTGAAAAAGGCAATCACTTCCAAGATGATCTACAGGCACAAGTATGGACGTGATGGGGAGCTGGCCCACTACAAGTCTAGGCTTTTAGCAAGGGGGGGCCAGCATGCTGTTTCGGATGGCATCAACCCTAAACTCGCGGAGTATGCGCGACTTCATGCCACCTAGAACACCATGCGAGGCCCCTAAGGGTTTTTTTTTGTTGCTCTCACCTAAAACAGAAGTTCAAGCTAATGTCGTATACGCAGTGTAAACCCGACTTGATCACTTTTTCCTCTAGAAGGAATTGGGGTCGCACTCGAGCAGGGTGACGCGGATATGCTACTCCCAAACGAATTCAAGTCGTGAAACACCACTTTTTGGTCATTCCCTCATGTGGATGATATCCTTCTCTTCTCTGCATCAATTGTTTTGCTAGACAATGCACAGCAAATGCTGGAGATGCAGTTAAAGCGCTTCAAGATGGGCGACGTGAAGTATTACTTGGGGATGCATGTGGAGAGAGACATTGAGAAGGGTGTGCTGAGCTTGCACCCGATGAAGTACTGTGAGGGGCTGACTGAGGATGGGGGAAAGTCAGGAACACCACTACCTTCGAGGTTTACGATGGAGCCATGTGCTGATGAGGAGGTGGATAAGAGTGATAGGAAGCTTTTCCATTCCATGGTTGGGTCAGTAAACTATGCAGCAAATCATTAACGGCCTGAACATTGCATTTGCTTTATCAAGGTTGGCTAATGTGGTTTCATGCCCTGAGCAGCAGGAGTTGGCCAATATGTTGATCCGCTTTGTGAGTGCTATGGCATTAGTGGGATTGGAGTACATCGGAGTGAGGCAGAGGCTACAGAGAGGTGCATCAGATGTGAAGAATTGAGAGATGGTCTTGAGTTGCTACACAGATGCTAGCTTCAACTTAGTGAAAGTGGATGACATCATTACTGAGAGTTATGTGTACTTGTTGGAAGGTGGTGCTATGAGCTGGCACAGCAAGAAGCAGAATGAGGTGGGATTGTCCTTATGTGAGAGTGAGTACGTGGCCTTACGTAATGGGGCCAAGGAAGTCGTATGGCTGAGGCGTTTGTTGGAGGAGTTGGGAGTTAGTCAAGAGGAGCCGATAGTGGTTTTTTGTGATAATGAGTCTGCAGTGAAGCTGGCAAATGCTTGTCTGCATGGGCTGATACAACACATAAGGCCTAAGTGGCATCGAGTGAAGAGACTCCTTGATAAGGAGGTGAGGCTGGAGATAGGGAAGACCCATCAACAGGCAGCAAATATTTTTACTAAGCGTCTGGAGGAGGCGGATCATTGAAAGGGCATGAAGGTTGCTAGGATGAGTGTGCATTGAGTATGCATGCTTGAGATGTGGCACCGTGGATGATGGTTGGCAAGAGATTGTAGAGTGATGACATCAACCATCAATAGTTTTCACTCCAAGGTTGGCTAGTGACGCCTCCGGAATCGTGACTAGAGCATCGAAATCATGAGGCTGGCTAGTGACGCCTCAGGCCGTTTTGACCGTGCTTGTATCCAACCTAGCCCTCTGGGGTTCTCACCATATAGTGCTAGACTCTCATTCTTGTACTCTTCATTATCATTCCGTGCACTCTCATTTATTATTCATAACATCTGGTACCAGAGCTACTTTCCTGGTTCACCTCGCTTTCTCAGGATAGTGTATTTCCATGGCATACTTAGCCCCACGGAGCTGCAAAGCGGTTGTTCAAAAGCTAGAGTTATTAGCTCACACAAGTACGATAGCGTTTGCGTCCCCTGCGGTTTCTTACCACGGCCTTCCTCCAGCCCGAAAGGTGAAGCATCCGCATCATGACTCGGGCCCAACTAGACGAGGTCATGGCTCAGATGCAGGCAATGCAGACCCAGATGGCGAGTTTGAATATCAAAGTTTTGAGACTTTGGACGGAGAACACTGAGCTTCGCCAGGTGCATGGTGAAGCGAGTCAGGAGTCGCCTGGGGCGGCAGAGAATGATGTCAATGAAGAAGGCAACGACGCGGCGAGCGAGACCGTCCTTGACGAGTTCGCATGGGAATTGGAGCAGGACGACGTGCGCACTGTAACAGTGACAAAGATCAAACTCAAGCCGGCCATGCCACCCCCGTTCAACCCCATGGACAAAGCGAAATCTGTACAAGGGTAGCTATTCAGCATGGAGTTATTCTTCATGGTTGCAAGTGTGCATGCGGATGACCCACGCATTAATTATGCGTTGTCGCTGCTTCGAGGACCAGCGTTGGTGGCGTCGTCATTTGGCGAGGGAGACTAAGTCAGGCTTGAAGCAGGCGAAGGTCAGGACTTCAGACTCTTCTAACCAATGAGTAGAAACGATATTCGCTACGACCATGATTCGCATGTGGAAGCAGTGAGGCACATCTCTGCGAGCTCGTTTCGAGCACTCATCTGCCTCGGACGAAGCTCTCATGAAGCTGCGCAGCTGGCGGTAGGTAACTACTGTTCAAGATTACACGGCGTCATTTTCGGCACTTACACACCAAGTGGATGACCTCAACGAAGCGGAATGGCAGGACAGATACATTACTTGGTTGCATTTCAACATTCAGTATGAGTTGCAGTGGTCCAAGCCCAAGACGTTAAATGAGGTCGTCCAGCTAGCGTCAGCAACCAATGCACTTCAGGAGTGGACGAAAAAGAACAGCAAGGACGCTGGTCGTTTTTTTGGACAGTCTTTCTGCCCCACGATCAATGGCGTGTCTTCCCTTGATGGAGATGTTTTGGGGCTATATTTTAGGTGTGGCAAGACAGGTCACCAAGATAAGTTTTGACCGAAGGTGCCCAAGACTACAAAGAATGACAAGGAAAAAGTCAGTAGCAGACGAGCCCCCTACTGACGGGGCTTTGTCGCCCGAACTTCAGCGTTCCCACCAAGTTGTGGTACCGACGCACGCTATCGACCGAACTCGGACGAATAACGGGGGTGAACCTGAAGATCACCCTGTGTTGGTCGAAGGCAAGGTGAATGAATATATATATATTTATATATATATATATATATTTGTGGATGGCAGGGCTAGTCACAGTCTGATCCATGTGACAACAACGAAGCAGTTGAAGTTGACACTAGAGAAATGTCTCCCCAAAATCGACACACGCTTAGTGGACGAGACTCCACTGGCGATTCGGGAGCGCGCGTACATGGTGCGGATGAAGTGTGGCGACGATTTCAGGTTCAGCATGCCCACGCTGGCGATGACACTGGATGGCTGTGATATCCTTCTCGGGCATGATTGGCTGCAAAAATACAACCCACGAATGCAGCGTGAACTGTGCAAGGGGATGGCGCGTACTTCCCTGCTGGCGAGGACGAGATCCGGTGTCAACACGTGTCAATGCCATCCATCTCCACGCAGCAATGGCTGATGCCACGCCCCGGGACATCGACACTTTATGTGCCACCATGCCCGAAGCGCTCGCCTCGCTGATTCAACAGTACCCAAATATTTTTTCTGATGTTTGCCAGCCGGATTGCCTCCTGAGCGCCCCTAGGACCACAATATCGAGCTGGAACATGGTGTGCAGCCAACCGTCAGGACATAGTGGCGACCTCACGAAGTTGCGAAGCCAGCTGGGTTATTTGCTGGAGAAGGGCTTCATTCCCGTTTAGCATATGCCCGAGAAGGGCCAGCACATGCCCGTTCGTAGCACCCATTCTCTACACGCCCAAAATAGAAGGAGGGCTACGAATGTGCATTGACCACCGAGCGCTGAATCGCAAAACGACCAAGTCTCACTACCCAATCCCACGCGCTGACAATCTCCTGGACCTACTTCGCGGAGCTCGCTTTTTCTCTAAGATCGACCTACAAGGTGGTTACCACCAGATCTGATTTGTTACTGGTGACTGCCACAAAATGGCGTTTTGAACCCGCTATGGCAATTACGAGTACACGGTGATGTCATTTGGCCTCACGAACGCACCCTCAAATTTCCATCTGACCATGAACAGCGTGTTTAGGGACCTGCTCGATAAGTGTGCCATCGTGAACCTGTATGACATCATCATCTTCAGCACAACCAAGGAACATCACCTCAAAGACCTCGACATTGTTTTTCAGTGGCTTGAGCAGACCGCCTCATCACCAAGGGCTCTAAGTGCGAGTTCTTGGGATATGCATTGGAGCGGACGGCATCAAGATCGACCCAAAGAAAATCACCAACATCCGCGGCTGGAGGCCGCCCACGAATTTGTAGTAGTTGCAGAGTTTTCTGGGTTTTGTTAATTACATTCGGCATTTGATCCCCAATATGGCAGGGACAACCGGACCATTAACTGACTTACTATAGAAGGGCACTCCGTTTGAGTGGGGGGGGTGATAGGAGATTGCTTTTGCTGATCCATCATGACCGTTCGAAGTTCTGACGGACGCTAGCGATTTTGCCATTGGAGCGGTACTGTTATAAGACTTCAGCGACGGGCTCTAGCCAATTGTGTATGAGTCCAGAAATTTGCAGGCAGCCGAGCGCAACTATCCTGTCCACGACAAGGAAATTTTCACCATTGTACATGCATTCAAGGTGTGGTGCTGCTACCTGATGGTAGCCGATGTGATAGTACGGACAGACCATAAAACACACCTCGCCTTTGTCATTATTGCACAGACCCTCTGCTTACCGGACTATTTACCTACCGTTACACCACTTACCTTTTCTTTCACCCGCAACCTCCACCAACAAGTCACCATGGCCAAGGGACTGTATTTCCTAAAAGTCAGCACAAACCGTATATGGGTTCCCACGTACCGCCTTCTCTGGGAGGTGTTACTGTAATACAAGAAGTCGACGATTCCAATTTCTCCGGCCATTTTGGGGTTGATCAAACTCTGAAGTTACTTTGCGATTATTATTCTTGGCCTGATTTGCCATCAGAGATACGTTCGAGCGTGCCCGACCTGCCAGCGCATGAAGTCCTCTCGACAGCGGCCAGCTAGATTGCTGTAACAACTCGAGCCACCCCAAAATCCGTGGCAGCGCGTGACAATGGATTTCATCACAGGACTTCCCGCCGACGCAAGTGGCAACGATGCCGTACTCGTCGCTGTCGATCGTTTGATGAAGATGGCGCATTGTGCACCCTGTCGTACGACAATCACAGTCTAAGAAACTGCAAAGCTGTTAATCTCCACTATTGTTCACGTTATGTGGCAAGACTGAAAAACGAATTAGTTATGTCTTTGACCCTTCAGTAGCTTCTATTTCAGGAGATACTGCTGATGCAACAAATGAAAAAAGGTGGTAATCTACCTTGTAAATATTGCAATTCATCAGCCACTTTAAAACCAATTAGATTAGGACGAGTAGACAATGTCTGACCAAACTTTATGAATATTGGCCCAAGGTCTTCTAAGCAACGAGCAAGACGTTGACCAAAGCTTGCAGATCGCGACTCGAAGTTCACGTCCAAGTTTTGGCAAGAAACCTAGAAATAGTGCGGCAATCTTCGTCCGCATATCATCCCCAATGAACGCATTCATCCAACATATCATAATGATATGTCCAACAAAACGAACGCACCAATCAGTTTATGGAGCAGCAGATCCACACCAACTGCCCCGATCCTACACTGCACGAGGAATTCGTGCCCATAATAAATTTTCCCTACAACGCCGCCCCATTTGCAATGACCAATCACTCTCCTTTTTTCCTCAACTACAAGATGGACCTTGCCGTACCTAGAACAACAAACATCGACAACCCCGTCCCCCACTCCGAACAGTTTGTCAGCGGGCTTCAGACTGCCCAGGAAAAAGCGATCGAGTTTATTAAAAAATCCAACTCCATTGCTCGAGGCTACATCGACCTTCATCACCGCAATATTACCATGGCCGCTGGGCAACTAGTCCTTCTCGACATGAAGAACCTTTGCTTGCCCCTGCCCTCCAAGCTCCGCCCAAGATTCTCATAGCGAAAGTATTACTACCGGACGAATGGCGCATTCATGATGCTTTCCACGTCATCCTCCTTCGTCCCTATGTCTCCAGCACGTCCGGAGTCACATGACTAGCAGTCGTCCCAGTGTCCGCGAGATGGCCCAACCGACACTTGAACATTTCCGGCTTCTGTGTCACAGGATCGAATGTGTCGAGGAAAAGTTGCACTATGGATCGATACAAGGCACATTTATACTTCCAAGGTACATCAGGTAACTAGGTTTATCCTATCCAAAAGGAATAGACCCTTCTAGAAATAGAATCCCTGCATATAGCCACGCGAGGCTATTATGGCAGGATTATGCTAGATATAGCGCGCTTGTCCATCCCGAGCCTGGTCGGTGATATAATCATAATAATAGGATTAACCAAAGGATAATGGAAAATGAGGAATAGGAACCCAAATGAGATGAGATAAAGATCAAGAGAATTGGGATAAAAGGGAGAATGAGATAGAGAAGAAAGATGGAAATAAGAAATTGGTGTAACGGGGTCGTACTCTCACACTCCCCCCCCTCAAAGCTGGGTGGTAGAAGTAAAGTGACTGAAACAATTGTCTGGATTTTTTGCATTAATTAGGGTTTTGGGGCTTTTCGACCACTGTACATAAATTCTTAATGTTTAATGGTTGTATGCTTTGGGAGGGGCTCATAGTGGATGTGTTCACAATGCTAAAATCCTTAGTCATACACTGGATCTAACTTAGTGTCAAAATATATACAAAGAGTACATCCGGACAATTGTTTCCCATTACAAAGGGCAAACTTCTGAGAAGCGTTTATAGTACCTAGTCCACCGACACTTGGCCTTGATCACCACCCGCACCCTCCTAGGCATGTTATCTACTAGGCTAGTGCAAACCTTTGCAGGGATCTTTTTGCACTCTTCCTTGACCCACACTTTTGCATAAGCGGGTGAGCACTAGAAAAATCGCGAAGTACAGTATTTGCGTGTATGCAAGAGTATTGTGCACGATTTATGGTTGAATGTTATCTCTGAGACTAGGCATGTTGAGGTATGGTCAAAGATGCCATAAGTCGATTAGTCCCATCTTATCATGGATCGTCTTCGTCGTACCGTTGTCGGGTAAAATTACGAGCAGAGTGGCGAAAACTAGCGTATTCATTGCGAAACTTTGGGTAATATAGCATGGTCAACTATGCACCAGTTCACTAATAGAATTATGCAAAAATCCACGGGTCTCATCACGGTGCAGCAGTCCAAGAAGCCCCGACTGGTGGGGAAGAATATCCAGGTTGAGGTCTTGTGAGGAAGAGGGTCACTCCAGTGCAACAAACTCATGCTCTCCAAGCCATTCCAAGCCTAGGCAGGACACATGGCTTAGAATGGCTTGAAGAGCATTAGTATGCTGCGCTGGAGTGACCCTTTTCCTCACCATACCTCAACGTGGAAATTCTTTCTGAACAATCGCGACTTCTTCGACTGCTGCACTATGACGAGACCTACAGATCCTAGTGTGGTTCTATTAATAAAAGGGTGCATAGTCAACCGTGCTATGTTACTGTAAGTTTTGTGGCAGATACGCTAGTTTCCGCAACTCTGCTCGTAATTTTACCCTACAACGGTACGACGAAGACGATCCATGATAAGATGGGACTAATCGACTTATGGCATCTTTGGCCACACCTCAGCATGTCTAGTCTCAGAGATAACATTCAATTTGAAATCTTGCACAATAATCTTGCATACGCACAAATATTTCACAATTTTCCTAGTGCTCACCCCCTTATGCAAAAGCGTGGGTCCAGGAAGATTGAGAGAAGATCCCTGTAAAGGTTTGCACTAGCCTCGTAGATAACATGCCTAGGAGGGTGCGGGTACTGATCAAGGCCAAGTGTCGGTGGACTAGGTACTAGAAACGCTGCTTGGAAGTTTGCTCTTTGTTCAGGGAAACAATTGTCCGGATGTACTCTTTGTATATCTTTTGGCACTACGTTAGATCCAGTGTCCAATTATGGATTTTATCGATGTGAACACATCCACTATGTGCCCCTCCCAAAGCATACCACCATTAAACACGAAGACTTTATGTACAGTGGTCGGAAAGCCCAAAAACCCTAATTAATGCAAAACATCCAGACAATTGTTTCCGTCACTGTAACACCCTGCTTGACAAGGTATTCGCGAAGAGGATGACAAGCGTTACCCATGTCGGATTCAAGGGCCCGGCTATCCTCAAAAGGATCATAACCCTTCCAACGGATGAGAAGCTCCACGGTGCCATTCCGACGACGGTGGTGTGCAAGCACGGACTCGACCTTGTACTTTGGCTCATCATGGAAGGACGGGTGGCGGCGGCAGCAGTTGGTGGCCGGTGAAGACCGTGTTAGGATCTCTGTAGGGCTTCTGAAGTTGGACATGGAAGGCATTGTGAATCTTCCAGGTAGCTGGTAGGCGGAAGGCAACAAGAGTGACGCGTGCTTCAACGAGGAAAGGCCCGCAGAAGCGAGGTCGTAGTTTGGATGGGAGATGGCTGATGTCAAGATTGTGGGTGTCGAGCAGTACTCGGTCTCCCACGGTAATGGTGTGGTCAGTGCGGTGGCGATCAGCCTGGCACTTCTGTTGTTACTGAATGTCGAGAAGGTGCTTGTGGGTCCCTTCCAAAAGCTGATGCATGCTCGTGATGAAGTCGTGTACAGGTTGGACTGTGGCTGATACTGCTGGTTTCTGTGGCGGGAACAGATTGCGTCCGTAATAGAGGAAGAGCGGCATCTGTCCTGTGGCGGCGTGAGTGGCGTTGCTGTAGGCAAACTCCAGAACGGGTAGATGCAAGTCCCACTTAGAGATTTCGTCCTTGCATGCTGCACGGAGGAGTTGTTCTACAAATTGGTTGAGACGCTCAGTCTATCCATCTGTCTGTGGATGGTAGGCAGATGACATGGCGAGTTTGGTCCTGAGCAGAGACACCAGTTCTTTCCAGAACTTGCTTGTGAACTTGGGGTCTCGGTCAGAGATGAGTGTGGTTGGAATGCCATGCTGTGAGCTGATGTAGCGAACGAATAATTGTGTTGTCTCCTCGGTGCGTGTTGTCGTCTGTGTCGGGATGAAGTGTCCCATTTTGGAGAATTTGCCGATGACGACAAGGATTGCGTCATGACCGCTTGTGGTAGTTGGTAATCCGGGAATGAAGACCAGGCTAACCACTTGCCATGGCTGTTCTGGGACAGGAAGAGGCTGTAGCAGTCCTGCTTTCTTCTGCTTGCTGCTATTCATCCGCTGACATATATCACAAAAGGTTACGAATTTCTGTACGTCGTTTGCCATGTGGGGCCAGTAGTAGTGCTTCGCAATACCGGTGAGGGTCTACTGAAGTGTCTCGTGTACAGGAAATCATGGTTTTCTTCGAGTAGTAATTGGCGCAAAGGAGGGTAATTGGGTACGAAGATTTTCGTTAATCCTTTCCCGTACGCGATGGCATTCTCCCACTATAGCAGGTGTCGCTTTCCTGCCAAGGGAATTTCGGGGTCGATGGTGTACCTGTGTGTGAAGAGTCCCTTGAGTAGTGGATTCATCCCTTCGATCTAGATAGTGGCAACGTGTGCAGGCTGGCTAAGAGCGTCTGCTTTAATTTTTTAGCTAGGCTTGTACACAATGTCGTAGTGGAAGTGTGTATCGAGGAGGTCAATCCACCGGATCTGTCACCTGGAGAGGGTTGGTTGTGTCTTCAAATATTTTAGGCTGCAGTGGTCAGTGTAGATGGTTGTTTTTCGTCCTTCGAGGTAATATCTTCACGTTTTGAAGTTGATGATAATAGCAAGGGCTTTTTTTTTCGTGTATCGGGTAGTTGAATTCTGCCCCCTGCAATTTTTCGCTGAGGTTGCAATCCATTCCCCTGGTCTTGCCTCGAGACTGCTCCCACTGCTTGGTCGCTAGCGTCAGCTTCGATCACGTTGTCGCGTTCGAGATCGGGTGCGGACGTGAGTGCTTGTTCCAGCTGCGCATATTCTTCTTGAGCAGATTTGTGAGTGGTGTGGCGATTTTCATGTACTGTGGCACAAACGTGTTGTAATAGTTAGTGAAGCCTAGGAACTGCTTCAACTCCTTCACATTCTCAGGTGTCTTCCACGTGCGTACGACTTCGATTTTCTTGGGGTCGACGTGAAATCCTTGAGCACTCACCATGTATCAGAGGAATTGGACCTTCTGGAGGGCAAATTTGCTCTTGGACAATTTGATATAGAATCGTTCTCGTCAAAGAATTTCGAAGACGCATTGCAGGTGTTCGACGTGCTGTTTCATGTCTTGCGAGTAGATGAGGACGTCGTCCCGGTACACGGTGTTCGACATGCTGTTTCATGTCTCGCGAGTAGATGAGAACGTCGTCCCGGTACACCACCACGCATTCGTCCAAGAGTGGGCATAGAATATGGTTCATTTCATCTTGGAACGTTGTCGGTTCGTTGGTGAGACCGAACAGCAAGATCAGATCATCGTACGACCCGTACCGAGTTTGAAAGGCAGTTTTGTGGGTGGAATTGTCCGCCATTCTAATCTGCCAGTATCTGGACCACATATCCAGTTTAGAAAATACCATGGCTCCCCAAAGCTGGTCAAGCAGGTCATCGATTCGTGGAATCGCAGATTTTTCTTAATGGTCTGATTCTTGAGAGCTCGGTAAACGATACACATGCGCAGGTTTCCGTTCAGTTTCAGTGTGAAGAGTACTGGGGCACCGTATGGCAAAGTGGAAGGTTGAATGAGTCCTTTTGGCGAGGAGATACTCGATCTGTTTCTTCATGTCGGCTAGCTCCGTGGGGCTGTGCCGATATGGTGCTCGGAAGGTCGACTTCGAACTTGGTTCCTTCACGATCTTGTACTGGTGCGTTCGGTATGGCGGTAGCTCGTTTGGAAGGTCACCGAAAAGAAAGTCTTGGAACTCCTTCAGTAATTCCTTTATTTATTAGGGGGGTTCCAAGGCCTTCTCCCCATCCTCTTCCACATAAGTTGCTATCGCCAGAAACCTGGTGTCGGTTTGTTTTACGTCCTTCTCGAACCTGACGAGTGTCTCCATCGGGAAATCTCCTGTATCATCCCTGTTGGGTAGCTGGACTCTCATTCCGTTGTTGTAGATGCTTGCAGTATGGTTTACCCAGTTGATCTCGGGGTTGAATTTCTTGAGGAAGTCCCGCCTGAAGATAAGGTCAAAGCCTTTTATGTTGGTGATGGGGAGTGCAAGTTTCCAGCGCAGTGGACCGATTTATAGGTGTCGCACTGCTTCACCGTACACTGGTAACTTGCTGCCCTCCACCATCGCTGCAGAGAATGCTAAAGCCCTGTACTGTTTTCGAAGTCGGGCGATTGCTGCCTTGTCGCATACGGTGTATGATGCTCCTGTTGGTGCAACCCTATGGCTTGCACTCGGCTTGTTGTCCTTGTTGGTGTGTGTGCATACATGGCATGGAATGAGTTGTGAGTCTATGGCATTGCTATCCAGTGCTTGTGTGTGTGTTTGAATGGTGTATCACAATGTGATTTGTATGGGTCAAGACATTAGCGAGTTTTCACAACTCGCATACAGTCGTCGTTTGCGTGTCGCATGTGTGTCTTCTATTTTGTTGAGTGTGAAGTGTCCATCGCGTTGCAGGTGTGTGCAGCAAGCCCTTATCTACTCAAGAAGAATTTATCTTGCAGAATCAAGACCAAGAGCTCAAGATTTCAAGCCCAAGGGACATGGATAAATATTAAAATAGTGAAAATGGTAATGCTACTTCAAGTAGTGTTACATTTCACTTGGTGTAGCCCCTTGTTGGGTTTGTTTCGAGTCTCCTCATAGATGGGGACTCTGTGGTGGTGTACCACCAACTTGGACCTCGGCTCTTGGGGTATGTAGAGGATGGGAACCAACCCTACCTCGAACTCCTCTTGCTAATTTTGTATTCCCAAGACTATAGTGGCTGCTGTACCTTCTGCCAGTCAAACCACCATAGCGTCATTAAAAATACATAGAATTTTAAGATTCAACTTACTGCTAATAGGCGACAGCAACGCGCTCCAGATCAAATTTACAGATCACCATTTGAGGCACAGATCAGATTGGCATCAATATTTGAAGCTGTCTGACGGAATTCTGACTGTGCACAATTTCTCTCATTTTAGGCACATCTGAGCCTTTTTTTTTTAACAGCTCCGCTGTCCACAAGTGCTTGGAGGCATCATTCTTTGCAGATGACCTCAAGCACGAGGGACAGGCATTGCTCGGAGTACCCAAAGGTAGTTTCATTGATAGGATCATAGGGTACGTCCCAATAATCGGTACACACCTTTTCGTTACTCCCTAATCCTGAGCCGGCTGTTGGGCGAGGCTGCTTGGAGAAAGGCTCTTCTCTAGGGCTCAGATTTTCCTTAACGACTGTGTGTGTCATTGATGCTGAAGTTGCTGAACGGGATGCATCCGAAGGAAGAGTTCGGGGCTTTTGCAGCTTCTTGTAGACCCCTAACTTCCTCTTAATCTGCTTCGGCTCCACCGATGTCTTCCCTGGGGAACGGGTAGTCGTTGTGGGCTGGTGTCGGGGGAGGACGTTGACTCCATGGAAAGGTCGGCTTCTTTCCACACTCCTTAATTTTGTCCCCAAGTTTTCCGGTACCGGTATGATCTCCACAATTATCTGCTTCTTCTGGAGTCCTTCCCGAATTTTCTCCAGGGCTCTAGCCCCTCGAGAATCATAAATTCTCATCAAAGCATCTTCATAAGATAAGTTTAACAAATATTTACGATTTCTTGGGTCTTCTAGAAGTTTCCCCATCTTGGTAGAGTCCTTTTTCGCGGAGTCATATTTTTTCTCGACGATTTTCCCTGGCAAAGAGTGGTCGTGGGGTGGAGATTTTCCCCCATCATTCCCCGCTCGCATCGAATCAGCTTTATTGAAGTAGAATTTTCCGGAATCCTGTGGCCATTTTCGGATCTTTTCATTTTCGCCAGCTAAATCCGCAATCGTTGGCGATTCTTGTTTTTTTACTTCTGATTGGCCAAAGAATTTCCACCATTGTTGTGCGACCAATACTCTGCACGTGCGGCCTTCATTTTGTTGTAGTCAAAGTTTCGATGGTCTGGCACCCCGCAAAAATCACACCTATAGTTTGTGTTTTTCGGACGTGACCGCCGGTCGAACCTGTCGATTTCCATCGGGTCGGCGAACGTGGGGTGAGCTGAGCGGTCGCCTGGTCGAGTACTGCCGACGTGCGCATGCTGTGTTACGGCGTTGACCATGTCAAACCTCTTTGCTGCCAAAACGACGTCACTGTAGCTCGCATAATTTGTCGCTGCTACCTATAGTTTTGACTACGGTCTTCAGCCTGGTAAGATACGATTGTACTTTTTCCCCTTCAGTAAGGTCAGGAATGCAGTTATAAAATTCTTCCATCCGTTGCATATCTTGTGCGACACTCCCGAACTATCGATGGAGATGATTTTTTTCCAGGGCAAGGAAACCGGAATTTATCGGCTCGAAACATTTCGGCAGGTTGGTGCGGAAGTGCTGCCACGTGGCTTCGCCATGGATGAAGGTAGTCTTGCTGCCGATCCACTCGAGTGTCGGCCCTCGCATCAGTGTCGCACGAGTCGTACGCGTTGACCGTCCCAGACTGGCGAGCTCCATCCGACGGCTGCAAAGTACTTTTCCATGCCGGCGATCCATCTGCGAGCGTCGGAATTTCGATCGCTCAGATCCAACGGCTCAGGTGGGCGCGATTTTAGAGCCTCGAGAAACTGTTGCGATTACTGCGTTGAAGCCGTTGTCATTTCATGCTGCGCGCTAGCGAGTCGAGCTACTCACTCGAACTCGTTTCACCAAGCATCGCGGTCGGCTCCCATCTCCTCCTGAAGGGCGACGATGCTTGTGAAGAGTTGCTGGTGTCACAGGATCGAATGTCTCGAGGAAAAGTTGCACTATTGATCGATACAATTCACTTTTATACTTCCAAGGTACATCAGGTAGCCAGGTTTATCCTATCCAAAGGGAATAGACCCTACATCAGGCATAGCCACGCGAAACTATTGGCTTTAAGAGATCACGGCAGCATTCCGCTAGATGTAGCGCACCAGTACATCCCGAGCCTGATCGGTTACATAATTGTCATATTAGGATAAACCAAATGATAATGGAAAATGAAGAATAGGAATCCAAATGAGGTGAGATAAATACCAAATGGATCAGGATAAAAAGAGGAATGAGATAGAAAGAAATATGGAAAGGAGAAAAATGGAACGGGGTCGGACTCTCACACTTCCCCCCCTCAAAGTTGGGTGGTAGAAGGAACACCCTGCTTGACAAGGTAATCGCGAAGAGGACGACGAGCATAATGCATGTCGGATTCAGATACCCAGCTGTCCTCAGAAGGATCATAACCCTTCCAACGGATGAGAAGTTCCATGATGCCATTCCGTCGACGGCGGTGAGCAAGCGTGGGCTTGACCTCGTACTCGGGTTCATCATGGACGAGGACGGGCGGTGGCGGCCGCGGTTGGCGTCCGGTGAAGATTGTGGTGGGATTTCTGTAGGGCTTCAAAAGTTGGACATGGAAGGCGTTGTGGATCTTCCAGGTAGCTGGTAGGCATAGGCGGAAGGTAACACGAGTGACCCGTGCTTCAACGAGGAAAGGTCCGCAAAAGGGAGGTCGTAGTTTGGATGGGAGATGGCTGATGTCAAGATTGTGGGTGTGGAGCAGTACTCGGTCTCCCACGGTAATGGTGTGGTCAGTGCGGTGGCGATCGGTCTGGCACTTTTGTTGTTGCTGAATGTCAAGAAGGTGCTTGTGGGTCTGATCCCAAAGCTTGTGCATGGTTGTGATGAAGTCGTGTGCGGGTTGAACGGTGGCGGGCACAGTTGGTTGTCGGGGCGTGAGTGGGTGGCGGCCGTATCAAAGGAAGAACGGCATCTGTTCTGTGGCGGCGTGAGTGGCATTGTTGTAGGCAAACTCCAGAACGAGTAGATGCAAATCCCATTCAGAGATTTCGTCTTTGCATGCTGCGAGGAGGATTGGCTCTACAATTTGGTTGAGACGCTCGGTCTGGCCGTCGATTTGTGGATGATAGGCGGATGACATGGCGAGTTTGGTCCCAAGCAGAGACATCAGTTCTTTCCATAATTTATTGGTAAACTTGGGGTCTCGGTCGGAGATGAGTGTGGTCGGAATGCCATGTTGGGAGATGATGTAGCGAACAAAGAGTTGTGCCGTCTCCTCGGAGCGTGCTGTCGTGTGTGTTGGGATGAAGTGTCCCATTTTTTAGAATTTGTCGATGACGACGAGGATCGCGTCATGACTGCTCATGGTTTTAGTAACCCGGTGATGAAGTAGAGGCTTACCACTTGCCATGGTTATTCTGGGACAAGAAGAGGCTGTAGCACTCCTGCCTTTTTTTGCTTGCTGCTCTTCATCCGCTGACATGTATCGCACGAGGTGACGAATTTCTATATGTCGTCTGCCATGTGGGGCCAGTAGTAGTGTTTGGCGATACCGGTGAGTGCCTTGTTGCTACCAAAGTTTCCTGCATACAGGACGTCGTGGTATTCTTCAAGTCGTAACTGGCGCAAAGGAGGGTAATTGGGTACCCAGATTTTTATTGATCCTTTCCAGTACGCGATGTCAGTATCCCACTGTAGCAGGTGTCGCTTTACTGCAAGGGAATTTTGGGGTCGATGGTGTACCCATGTGTGAAGAGTCCCTTGAGTAGTGGATTCATTCCTTCGATCTGGATAGTGGCAACGTGTGCAGGCCGGCTAAGAGCGTCTGCTTTGTTTTTATGGCCAGGCTTGTACATGATGTCGTAGTGGAAGTGCGTCTCGAGGAAAGTCGATCCACCGGATCTGCCGCCTGGAGAGGCTTGGTTGTGTCCTCAAATATTTTAGGCTGCACTGGTCGGTGTAGACAGTTGTTTTTCGTCCTTCAAGATAACATCTCCACGTTTTGAAGGTGATGATAACAGCAAGGGCCTCCTTGTCGTGTATCGGGTACTTGAGTTCTGCCCCATGTAATTTTTTGCTGAGGTAGGCGATTGGTTGCGATCCATTCCCCTGGTCTTCCATCAAGACTGCCCCCATTGCCTGGTCGCTAGCGTCAGCTTCGATGACGTAGTCGTGTTTGGGGTCTGGCAAGATGAGTACAGGTGCGGACATGAGTGCTTTTTTTAGCTGCTCCACGGCTTTCTGGTGCTTTTGTTCCGATTTTTAGTGTGTGTTCTTATTTAGCAGATTCGTGTGTGGCGCGGTGATTTTTGCGTATTGTGGTACAAATATGTTGTAGTAGTTAGCAAAGCCTAGGAACTGTTGCAACTCCTTCACGCTCTCGGGTGTCTTCCACGTGCGTACGGCTTCGATTTCCTTGGGGTCTACATGAACTCCTTGAGCGCTCACCATGTGGCCGAGGAATTGGACCTACTTGAGGGCGAAGTCGCTCTTGGATAATTTGACGTAGAATCGTTCTCGTCAAAGAATTTCCAAGACGCGGCGCATGTGTTCGACGTGTTGCCTCATGTCACGCGAGTAGATGAGGATAGCATCCAGGTACACCACCAAGCATTCGTCCAAGAGTGGTCGTAGGATGTGGTTCATTTCTGCTTGGAACGTTGCTGGTGCGTTGGTGAGTCCGAACGGCATTAGCAGATACTCGCACGACCCGTACCGAGTTCAGAAGGCAGTTTTGTGAACGGAATTATCCGCCATTCTTATCTGCCAGTATCCGGACCACAGATCTATTTTCGACAATACCGTGGATCCACGAAGATGGTCGAGGTCATCGATTCGTGCAATCGGGTATTTGTTCTTGATGGTCTGCTTGCTGAGAGCTCGGTAGTTGATGCACATGCGTAGGCTTCCATCCGGTTTTGGTGCGAAGAGTACTGGGGCACCGTACGGTAAAGTGGATGGTCGGATGAGTCCTTTGGCAAGGAGATACTCGATCTGTTTCTTCATGTCGGCTAGTTCTGTGGGACTGAGCCGATATGGTGCTTGGAAGGTTGGCTTTGAGCCTGGTTCCTCCATGATCTCGTGTTGATGCGTTCGGTATGGCGGTAGCTCGTTTGGAAGGTCGTCGAGAAGAATGTCTTGGAACTCCTGTAGTAATTCCTTGATTTTTCTTGGAGGTTCCGAGGCCTACTTTCCGTCTCTTTCCACATCTGTTGCTATCACCAGGAACCCGGTGTTGGTTCGTTTCACGTCCTTCTCAAGTGTGGGGAGTGTCTCCACTGGGATATCAACTGGATATCGTCCCAGTTGGGTAGCTGGACTCTCCTTCCATTGTTATAGATGCTTGCGGTGCAGTTTACCCAGTTGATTTCGGGGTTAAATTTCTGAAGGAAGACTCGTCAAAGGTGACATCGCGAGAGTGAAAGAACCAGTGAGACGGCGGGTGGTAGAAGTGCCAGTCAGATGAGTCGAGGGGGAAACCAAGGAAGACACATGGGACAGTATGGGTAGTGAGCTTGTCTGTGCCACAGGCGTGAACGTGAGCAGGGCAGCCCCAGACGTGGAATGCAGATGCGTCACCAGGAGACCCAGTCCACAGGAAGGTCGGCGAAACATGCGGTTGCTGAGAGTGCGGCCACAGGTTAAGCTGGTGAGCAGCGTAGCGAACGGCGAATGACCACAGAAAATGGGGGGCACCGGCATGAATCATGGAGGTACGAGCCACCTCCATGACCAAACCGATGCGTCACTCAGCAATCCCATTCTGCTGCGGGGAGTCTGGCAGGGTGTACGTCTGGGCGATGCCCTCCACACGACAGAAACGACCAAGGCAACCAGAGGCGAACTCGCCACCACGGTCGGAGTGAAGACGCAACACAGGGTGACCTCGGTGAACACGCGCAGAGACAAGCCATAGGATAAGAACGTCAGGCACATCAGCCTTCCGCCTCGAGGGAAACATCGTGGTGTAGCACGTGTAGTCGTCGACAAGCATTAAGAAGTAGCGCTCGCGATGCGGCCCATGGATGGGGGCGGGTCCCCAGACGTCCATGTGCAGGGTCTGTATTGGTGCGGTGGTGGGTGGGAACGAGGAGTGAGGACCACGGAAAAGCCGTGAACGGGGCCGCAGAGGAGGAAGGAGGGACAGACGCTTCATAAGCAGCCTGTGGGCTCGACAAGGGTGTGCCACCTACCTTCAGGGCGGCGGCTGCGGGTTTCTTGACGCCTTGAGGCCTTAGTTTTTGGGGTAAAATCTCAAACAAATGAGCAATCGAGCAAACAAAAACGCCTTGCGCCAGCACGTGGGCAAACGAGCAATCGAAGAACAGCCGCTTACCTTCTTGCCCCTGTGTAATTTGAGTCGACTCAAAATACACCTCGACTCAAAATACAACTCGACTCAAAATACACCTCGACTCAAAATACACCTGGAACAGTTGCACAACTAGCTTGGGTTGCACAAGTGGCCTAGATTCCAAACCTGGGATAGGTTGCACAACTGGCAGGGGTTGCAAAACTGGCATGGGTTGCACAACTAGCATGGGCTGGACTACTGGCCTGGGCTGCATAACTGGGATGGGTTGCACTACTGGGCAGGGTTGCACAAGTGGCATGGGTTGCACAAATGGCCTTCGTTCCACAATTGGCATGGGTTGCACAATTGGCATGGGTTGCACAGCTGGCGTGGGTTGCACTATAGGCCTGGGTTGCACAACTGGCCGGGGTTGCACAACTGAAATGGGTAGCACACTTGGCCTCGGTTACTCTACTTGTCTGGTTCGCACAACTGGCCTAGCTTGGACAACTAGAATTCGTTGCACAACTGGCGTGGGTTACACAACTGGCATGGTTTGTACTTTTGGCCTGCGTTGCACGATTGTCCTGGATTGAACTACTGTCCTAGGTTTCACAACAAGCCTATGTTGCATAGCTGGCATGGGTTGCACAACTGGCCTAAGTTGGACTACTCACCTGGGTTGCACAAATCGCTGGGGTTCCACAACTGAAATGGTTAGCACAACTGGCTTGGGTTACACTACTGGTCTGGTTTGCACAACTCGTTAAGATGAAGGACGGAGTCTAGGTGAACTACGGAGCTAAAATTACTCAAAATATACTTCCGAAATTCTGGACAGAAAAGTTGTGCCCACAAGAAACGTCGCCAACAAAAAACTAGTTGTTGGAATGTTGCAAAACTCGGATATTCTGATTTCCTCACTCTAAGGTACCGTTCCCACTTTCAATCCCGTTGATTTATAGAGATTTCGCGATGGTATGAATTTCGACGCATTATGTGGTATCCTGTGAGAGAAGAACTTAACTCCATCTCAAAAACTTCAATCAAGGTTCAAGAATCTCACAAGGAATTAGAGGAGCAAGTAAGAGGTCGGAAGGGAAGAGATGGATGAGAAAGAAGGTCCCAAGAGAGTCCCCAACCAATGAAATCCCATAAGCACAAAGTTCCCTCCCTATAGGAACCCCAAGTTTGACCTTTGTCCCTTCCCAAGCAATCCAACCAAGTTGGCCACACTTGCCAACCTAGCTTGGTTGTTCCCAACCAACTTGCAGCTGCTACAGTAGAGTGAAGAATTTCCCCAACCCCCAATGGTCCCAATTCCTTATTGTGTCACCCCACAACTTCACTTTGTAGCAGCCGCAATTGTAACGCAAACTCATGAAATTTGAATCTTCATAGCTTTAGCGTTCTTGCTCCGATTGAAGCGATTCTTGTTGCGCCGGAAACATCTTCTCAAGATCTATCATCACAAATACATGCTAAAAAAAAAAAACACAAAATACATTCACAAGCTCCAGAACACACCACACACAAATTCTTCCACACACATTCAAAGCCACACATGCGAATTTGAAACTCGGGATGGGAGGCATACAGAATGTGATCGCATACAATGATATCACACAACACAACTAGCCCGGGTTGCACAATGGACATGGGTTGCAAAATAGTATGGGTTGGACTACTGGCCTGGGTTGTACAGCTGGCCTCGGTTGCACTACTGACCTGGGATGTACAACTGGCATGGGTTGCACAACTGGACAGAGTTGCACAAGTGGCATGGGTTGGACTACTAGCCTAGGTTGCATAACTTGCATGGGTTGTACAACTGGCTTGGGTTGCACTACTGGCCTGGGTTGCACTACTGGCCTGGGTGGCACAACACTCCTGGGTTGCACAACTGGACTAGGTTGGACTACTGGCCTGGGTTGCACAGCTTGCCTCGATTGCACTACTGGTCTGGAGTGCAGAACTGGCATGGGATGCACAACTGGCTTGGTTGCACATCCGGCATGGGTTGCATAACTGGCCTGGGTTGTACAACTGGCTGAGGTTGTACAAATGAAACGGGTTGCAAAAGTGGCACGGGTTGGACAACTGGCCTGGGTTGCTCAACATGCATGAGTTGCATAACTAGCTTGGTTGCATAAGTGGCATGGGTTGCATAACTCGCCTGGGTTGCACAACTGGCGTGGTTTGCACAACTGGACTGTGTTGCATTACTTGCATGGGTTGCACAACTAGGCTGGATTGCACAACAGGCTTGGGTTATAAAACTGGCTTGGGTTGCACAACTGGCATGGGTTGCACAACTAGTCTGGGTTGCATAATCGGCCTTGGATGCACGAATGGCAAGGGTTGCACAATTTGGATGAGTTACAGTGTTATGGGTTGCACAACTTGCATAGGTTGCACAACTGGCCTGGGTTGCAAAACTCGCATGGGTTGCATGACAGGCCGGGGTTGCGTAACTGGCATGGGTTGCACAACAGGCCAGGGTTGCACAATTGGCGTGGGTTGCACAACTGGCATGGGTTGCACAACTGGCATGGGTAACAGGCCTGGGTTGCAAAAATTGCATGGGTTGCACGAATGGCCTGGGTTATGTAACTTGCATGGGTTGCATAATTGGCCCGGCTGCACAACTAGCATGGGCTGCACAAGTGGCCTGGGTTGCACAACTCGCATTGTTTACACAATTGGCATGGGTTGCACAATTTGCATGGGTTGCACAATTGGAGTAGGTTGCACAACTGGCCTAGGTTGCACAACTGTCCTATTTTACACAACAGGCATGGGTTGCACAATTGGCCTGGGTTGCACAACTGGCATGGGTTGCACAATTGGACTGAGTTGTAGAACTGGCCTAGGCTGGACAACTGGCACGCGTTGCACGACTACCCTGGGTTGCGTAACTTGCATGGGTTCCACAACTGGCCTAGGTTGCACAATTGGCCTCGATTGCAGAACAAGCATGGGTTGCACAACTGGCCTGGGTTGCACAGCATGCCTAGGTTACACAACAAGTATGGTTTGCACAATAGGCCTGGGTTGCAGAACTGACCTGGGTTGCATGACTCGCCTGGGTTGCACAACAAGCATGGGTTCCACAACTGGCATCGGTTGCACAACTGGCCTAGGTTGCAGAACCAGCATGGGTTGCACAATTGGCCTGGGTTGCACAACTAGCATGGGCTGCACAAGTGGCCTTGGTTGTGCAGCGGGTATGGGTAGCTGAACTGGCCTGGGTTGCACAACTGGTCTGGATTAGACAACTGGCATGGGTTGCACTATTAACATAGGGTGCACAAGTGGTCTGGGTTGCGTAATTGACATGGGTTGCACCACTGGCCTGGGTTGCATAACTGGCATGGGTTGCATAGGTGGCTTCGGTTGCATATCTAGCATGGGTTGCACAACTCGTCTGGGTTGCACAACTAGCATGGGTTGCACAACAGGCCTGGGTTGCACTACTGGCATGGGTTACACAACTTACCTGGGTTGCACAACTGAATTGGGTTTCACAATATGCATGGGTTGCACGACTGGTGTGGGTTGCACAATTGGCATGTATTGCACAACTGGCCTCGGTTGCACTACCAGCATGGGATGTACAACTTGACTGGGTTCCACAACTAGCATCGGATGCACAACTAGCCTGGATAGTAGAACTGGCATAGAAAGCACAATTGGCCTGGGTTTCAAAATATCATGGGTTGCACAACTAGCATGGGTGGTATATCTGGCATGGGTTGCACAACTGGCATGGGTTTCACAACTGGCATGGGTTGCACAACTGGCCTGGGTTGCACAATAGGCATGGGTTGCACAACTAGCCTAGGTTGCAAAACTGGCATGGGTTGCACAATTGGACTGGGTTGCACAACTGGCATGGGTTGCACTACTGGCATGGGTAGCACAATTGCCCTGGGTTGCATAACTGGCATGTATTGCACCGCTGGCCTGGAATGCACAACTGGTCTAGGTTGCACTACCGGCATGGGTTGCACAACTGCCATGGGTTGTATATATCTGGCATGGGTTGCACAACTAGCATGGGTTGCACAACTGGCATGGGCTGCACAACTGGCCTTGGTTGCACAACTGGCATGGGTTGCACAATAGGCCTGGGTTGCACAACAGGCATGGGTTGCACAACTGGCCTAGGTTCCAAAACTTGCATGGGTTGCACTACTAGCATGGGTAGCACAAATGGCCTGGGTTGCATATCTGGCATGTATTGTACCACTGGCCTAGGTTGCACAACTGGCATGGGTTGCACAACTAGCGTGGGTTGCACTACTGGTACGGGTAGCACAGCTGGCCTGGGTTGCATTACTTGCATGTATTGCACAACTGGCCTGGGTTGCACAAGTGGCCTAGGTTACACTACCGGTAATGGCTGGCTCGACTCGGGGTTTTATTGACGAGCCAAGGGCCGGCTCGACTTTGGCTCAGCTCGGCTCGACTCGCCTAGGGGTTTCTCATGCAATTCTTAACAAGACCTATAAGACGCCCGTTTTGGTGGATCTTGGGTCCCCTAATGGCCTGCTGGTGCCCAAATACGAGTTTCCCAGTGCCCGAATAACCTAAAACACACTAAAAAATGCATAACTGAACTTAAGGAGTGACATTAGTGGAGCGTAGGCATGCTAGGATGGGTGGAGGGTCTGGGGAGTGCTTAGGGTTGCTGGAAATCGGAAACCAGATATGGGATTTGATGTCCAGGGGGGGTCGATCGAATTTCAACCCCCGCGGGCGAGCCTTGTGACTGGACGGTCGAGCAAAAACGAGCCGGCTCGAATTCGGCTCGACCAAAATATTGTGATTTTTGGTCGACTGGCTCGACTCGGCTCAACTCGGGGGCGAGCCGGCCAAAAAAAAAAACCGGCTCGACTCGCCCCGGGTATATAATTATGGGCTATCTAGGTTAATGGCTCGGTCTGAAGTGGGTGCAATTAAAACAAGAGACGATGCAATCGTCTTAGGGTTGCGAAGCTTATATTATATAGATATATTAGTTCTATATAAATATACATGGTTAGGCTAGTTATCGAAAGTCAAAGCGTTAGTATCTGTTAACACATAACAATGGATTAATACATATACTATGTAAGCATGCAATAGATAAGTTGTGTCATAGTGCATCAATAGAAGTACATGAAATCACAATGTAAATGCATCTAATACAATTAGGACATACAATTGACTATGTACGTATATTTATATTATATAAATTTGGGCTTTAACTTGGGCGACTTGCGTTACTGTTCTAAAATCGTTCCACGCTGTTTGAATCGGCTTCTTTGTTGTTCGTTTCTGCTTGTACAGTTTTCTTGAATAGTTTATTCCTTATTGTTCCACTGTAGACCTGTTTCCGTAATGTGTCTTCTGTTTTTTGTGCGTTTGAAATGTTTTTTCGCCTTTCCGCCAAATGCCCAGCCGTCGGGAGTTACCGTTTTAATTTTGTTTGATCACGTGTTGACAGCGGCCACTGTTGACTTGTGGAGAGCAAATCTGGCCACCTGGCAATGCTATTTTTTGGCGTAGAAGCAAGGCGCGTCACGCGTAACTGCCAGACGGAATTAGATCCGACGTGGCAATGACACCAGCCTAGCTACACTGGCCACAGAATTACGCGTTACACACTCGAATTTCTAAGTTACACTACCGATAATTTTTGTTAAATAACACTATTACGCGAATTTCAGTGCGACGGGGCACTTTCTGACCGAAAAAAAAAAATATATATATATATATATATATATATATATATATATCTTTCAGAGCTGCAAAACCGCGGCTGTTTGAACGCAGCTCCTCTCCTCGAGGGTTCAGAACTGCAGAAACGTGACTACCTAGTGCTCTATTCTTCCTCCTCGATACCCTAGTCTCACGATTTGCTCTTCTCCAAGTCCAGCAATTGGTGATGGTAGATAACGTGATAAGGCAGCAACGTGACATCAGCTACTACTGCCTTTCTTATCTCAGCTGTACGATAGAGTTCTCCAGGTCGGTATGAATAGTGGTTTAATGACGTTTTCATGCAGTCGTATCTCATTAGTTTCTCTATGTTTCTTCTCTCATTTTTTCTCAAGCTAGTAGAGGAAACGTAAATACTCGGTACGGATTCTCATCCGCTTTCCTCCTCTATACTCCAAGCCTTCCCCTTCCTTAGCATTGAGTTCTTACTTCTCTCTTCCCATATTTGCATCCTCAGATGGCATCTTGAAGGCACGGTAATCACAATCCCTTTCCTTCCCTCCATTCACCTCCCCCACCATATCTCTCTCTCTTCCATCTACGCCGCATCTTTTATTTTCAGTTATTTGTTTTTCTCCCTTGTCCATCCCCTTCAATCCTCGTGCCACCTTCAGTTTCGTTTCCTATCTCAATCTTTCTTGCCCTTTTCATTCAATCTCAGTCCCGATCCGTGTTGCGTACGTTTTCTGTTTTTATCTTACTCTTTCTCTTTCATTCCGTTTTTTTTTTTTTTTAACTTCCTGTAGAGTTTCAGCTCGTTGAAGATGCTAACTTGCATCGTTATGGGCAAAGCAACGTGACTTTTCATTGATCTCTGAACCACGTCTATGTTTCAGTGCAACCATTTCAAACTGCTTTCTGCGCCTTGTGTAGTCACTGATCTACTAGTAACAGTAATACACTTTGTGTATTTCAAAAAGTGGAATTGTTTTCATCACTTCAAGTAAGGTTCTTGACTCTCTCTTTGAGTGCAGTCATTTGAACTGGAGGTGATAAGTGCAAACCACTTTTTGGAATTCACAAATTGTGTTGCTTTTTTCTTGTACTTTATTCTTGGCAATGGGCTTGAAGCCTCCCCCCCGGCTAGAGCTGGGGAAGCGATAGCCCAATTTTGTTGTGATGAACTAGGCTTTTTGCTTCCCCCACTTAGTTGGGGAAGCGATAGCCTTTTTTTGTCTCGACAAAAATACGCCACGAGATATGATGGGAAACAGAGGCATTGACTTCTATTTCCCATCATTGCTTTCGCTCAAGATTGATAGTGTACTATGCATAAATACGCATTACAGTATTTTTACTTATACAAGAACCAATTAGATTCAGATTTCAAGTGCTAGTAATAAGATAAAGACCATTTTTATTTCTTAAGCTATTTTTTTACCACCAAACTTGAAAAAAAATTATGTTCGATCGATTGCAATAGGTTGCTCCGCAACCCAAAAATAGCGCTTGCCATCCCCAAAATAGGTCTCAACTAGCAAGGGGAAGAACGTAAGATTGCTAAAATGCTCCTCGTATTTTTCCGTGTGTTCTTTCTCATTCACTCTCTTTCTCGCCGTTCCTTTGTGTCTTACCTCTTCCCTGCCTCCCCTTGTTGTCGCTTCCACTTGCATCCACGATTTTCATTCCACTCACCTCCTTGCTGTACAGAAGTGCAGCAGGGCTCAATCTCCGAAGCCGCGGCATCAGAGGCAGCAGCAGCTGCTGCAGCAGCAGCAGCACCAGCCAAGGAAACAGGACAGCAGGAAGCAGTCGTGGTGGCGGGGATGGAGGCAGCACGGCCACATGTGTGTCGGGAGTACTCCTTGCCAGATTTGACTAAGGCAACAAGAGATTGGGCGGAGGAGAACAGGATTGGCAGTGGCAGCTTTGGGGATGTCTTCAAGGGCGTTTCTCCGCACGACCCTGCGGAGATATGGGCCGTCAAGCGAGCCAAGTTACTCTCCAATGACTTCCAGACCGAGGTGGACAGTTCTGCTGCATCTCATGCGTTGGGCCGTGTTTTTTCAGATTCACATTCGTTCCTCCCCCTCCCACCCCGCTCATTTGTCCCGTCCTCGCGTCTCCTTCTGTTCTCGCCCCGTCCATGCATGCCCTCTCTGTTCTCTTTGTTTTGATCCCGTCCTCAGGTGAAGGAGATGGCCAGCAAGCACCACCCGAATCTGGTGCGGCTGTTGGGCTACTGCATTGATTTTGACCCGGGCACGAAGCACATCGAGCAAGTGCTTGTGTATGAGTTCATGGCGAACCAGGACCTGGAGAGCTGGATTGGACCTGGTAATGTTGTTTCTCTCTCCTGTTGTGTTCTGCCTACTCTTGAAGGTAGCATAAAAATATGCACCAGCTAACTCCGTGCCAACAGCTGCAGCAATACGGAGGGTGCAAGCGCGGTCCGGATTTCACTGGCTGCACCTCCCTTTTCTCCCTTGAGGATCTCCCTGTTGAGTGTGTCAATGCTTCTGTCTTTTCTGTCTTCTCTTTGGCTGCTGCTCCATGCTCGAACGTCGTCATTTCCCGTCGCTCGCTTGACTTCCTTTTAAGTATTTTGCATCCAGCACATCTTGCATATCCTGATTTGATTCATCCAGATTGTCCCCACAAATGGTGCGGATGGCCCTTTTTAATGCGTTCACTGCAGGTATTCCAAATGCTCTGTCGCTACAGCAGCGCCTAGACGTGCTGATTGGAGTGGCCAAAGGGCTGCATTACCTCCATGACTTTGGCATTGTGCATCGAGACATCAAGCCAGCCAACATTCTCCTTGATGCAAAAATGAAGGCATGTTGAACTAAGGTGTCCTTGAGAAGTCTGCTCAAGGACCATTATTTGCTGTACCGGATGGTCAGCATGCACCCTCTTAACCTTACTCATTTCCTTGCCACTCTATCAGTTACCCAAAAAGTCCTCTGTTTGCATGACGTCATTGCTGGTGCCTTTGTGATGGGTGAGCAGGCCAAGATTGCAGATTTTGGGCTTGTGAAGCTGAGTGGGGGCACGTCAGTGGACACATCTGTGGCGGCCACTCGAGTGATGGGAACACCTGGCTATGTGGACCCAGCCTACTACAAGTCCCACAAGGCCACATCTGCGTCAGACGTGCACAGGTGAGGTGTTGCTCCCTGTTGAGAGCAGATTCGAGGTTATGAGAGCTTTGAAACCATGGATGTTGTGAGGAGACGGAAGGAAAGGGATCTGAAGACACTTTCTGGATAGAATCAAGGACAAGCGTTTTTCTAATGGAAAAGAAGGCTTTTAACCAGCATCCACATTTCGGTCCCTCAGGACATTTGGGGGGTGACAGAAGGGGTTGGGTGTGACGATACTTTTCCATGGGCTGGTTGTTTCTGCTCCTCAGCAGCCAGTAAAATTCGAATCTGGCCTCGGGGATAGAGCAACGCAGATTTGGGGGAAGGGAGGTTGGGAAAGCCAGCAAGAATGGTGGGGGCGGAGAGGTGGAATCATCAGAAAGGCGGGAAGGGGAAATCGAAATTGAGGGGGAGAGGCGGAAACGAGATTGCGTCGGGGGAACAAATTGCACACGGGGTGCGGATTTTTGGGGGGGTGAGAGGGAGTGGGTGAGGCAAAGTGAAGTTGAGAGGGTGTTGCCGGCGCACATGGCAGATGGCAAGGGGCCCCTAGCCAATCAGAAACGGCAGAAGATAAGGGCAGCCACAGCGTACAAAAGGGGCAATATGTTGTTTTAATGTTTTCACAGTTTCGATGAGACCTGAACCTCCTACCTCTCACTCTATGGTGTAACCCCCTTTCCATGTAAAACAAGAGAAAGAGCAGCACCGAAATGTAGACGCTGGCTTCAATGGGTTAGCTTTTGCATATAATATTCGGGCTTCACACTCAGTCATACAATGAATGCTCCTGGGCCTATTGTATTGCACATATGTATTTAAGTACTGTTTTCTAACCTGCTTCACAAGACCAAGTGCTGCATCCTTGCTGGTCTCGCCACCTGAGCACAATCATCTGCCTTGCCTGCTGGCATGCCTCGATGTGCTTCCGCCTCCACGCCATGTTAGCGCAATGGGGGCTTATCATATCCCACCTCAGATGGAGGCATTGTCCGCTGGTATCCAAAATAATCACCTCTCTGATTAATGCCCCTCCTTGGAACTGTACTGGGGGGGGGGGACGATTTTGGTCTGGCACGTATGGTATGCCAGTACCGCAACATGCTAGTGATGAACAGGTCAAGCATGGTGATTTGGTATCGCAAGGTTGATTGCAATTCTCCATTCAGTATGATTTATCCGAGTGTGGTTTGCCACGCTGAAGGAACATCGACGCCATAGACTTGTGTGAGGGCCGATGTGCGAAAAGCAGCAACTCGTCTTGTATGTCAAGTTGGGCCCTTCCCTCCTCACGGTAACTAATCAAATCTGCCTTCTTCCCCTGCTTACTTGCTCGTCCCTGGTGGTGGCAGCTTTGGCGTGGTGATGCTGGTGGTGCTCACGGCACGCAAGGCTGTCCATGTGACGGAGGACAGCCACACCACCCTCAAGCAATGGGTGAGGCACAAGAAGTATTGGTGCCCAAAATTACACACGGACCAGCTTTCTGCGCCAAGCAGCTGCACTCCCTCTTTTGCACAATCATGCGAGATACCAACTCTAGTAAACTTGTACCCTTCACAACCACACTCATTGAGCTGTTTGTTCGGTGATCTCTCAGCATTGATTGGTCAATGTTTCTTGCACCTCTGAGAGCCTTTCACTTTACGTGCTTCTTTGCAATCCCTGCAGGTGGCTCCGCTGGTGGCATCCAACGCAGTGGCGGCATTCAAGGACCCTCGCTTGGAAGCACCGGATGACTTGGTGCTGCGCATGGCTCGCCTTGCCCTCTCCTGCACTGCCATGCCCGCTGCCTCCCGTCCCTCTATAAATGGAGTGCTCACAGCGCTGCTGGCAATGAGGGAAGAGGTTCTTGGGGCAGAGGCAATGGGGGCTGCAGCACGCATTGACAGTGAGATTGACCCTGGAGATGCTGTGGACTTCAATGCTGAGATAGCTCGTGCGAATGACATGGCCATGCAAAGATCCTCTTCTAATGCTTGACAAGGCTCTCATTTTGTTTGAACTATTGCATGTAAAAAGGATGCATGGGTGGCTTAGGTTTGTTGGTTATGCTCATCGCTCTGCATCCCCATTTACGGCCTGTTGACTATAGCTCCTGTGGCCCCCGCAATCTCCATTATCTATATTCGTGATGGAAATTAAACATTTCTTCTGCAACTCATAATGCGATCATTTTTAAGAAAGTTAATAAAATACACTGGCAAGAAAGTCCAGAAACCACAGCAGAATAAGAATTCTTTCTAACGCAGCAGCCTCCGAACCAAAATTGTGAACTTCCAAGGCTCTGCACGGCCAGCACGAACCTCGTTTCCCATCCCTAGTCCTTTTGCTCACCAGCTTCTTCGCGCATGTGGGCCCACCACTGATGTCTGTCGCTCAAGACTAACCCCCTCTAGACAACTAATTGTCACCTATACAAGAAGCTGCGATTTATGCAACTAACCCCCATCTAGACGACCTATGGCGACCCATTATCTTGATATTCGTCGACTACCGCTCTTCCATCTCTCCACCCTCGCACCTTGCGATCCCTTCCCGCTTTCACCCATTCTCCCGTTCTCCCGTTCATCCATCTGCACCCGTCTTCACCGCATGCTGCAGCTGCGCAGCGGCGTGCCGCACAGCTTCCAATTGTCGGGCCTGAAGCTCGCGCGCGGGAACTTGGCCAGGAGGAACGGTATTTGCCCGGACAGCCGGTTCCCGCCCAGCGCGAGCGACTTAAGCGTCAGGCGACTCCCGAGGTCCGTGGGAACGGACCCCTCGAGGTGATTATACGACAGGTCGAGCGCGCGGAGGGATCGCAGCGCGCCGAGCCCTGTGGGAATGGAGCTGCTGAAGTAGTTGCGGTTGAGGTCGAGGCGGTTGAGGAAGGAGAATTGCGAGAGCACGTTGGGGATGGGACCTGTGAAGTTGTTGCGCGACAGGTCGAGGTCCGTGAGCGTGGAGCGGCAGTTGAGCACGGACGCCGGCAGCGCGCCGCCCAGGCTGTTGTTGGCCAGGGAGAGCACCGCGGGGCAATTGGTGAGGTCGGGGATGGGGCCTGGCGGAAGGGCGCGGGGAGGGACGCGGGGAGGGGGGAGAGGGAGAGAGTGGGAGAGGGGCAGAGGCGGAGAGGGGGAGAGAGGGGGAGAGGGGTAGAGGTGGGGAGAAGGCAAGGGGGAAGGCAAGAGGGGGAGAGGTTAAGTGGGGAGGATGAGGGCGATGTGATTTTGCGATTGGCGTCACCTGCATGCAGCGAGGAAGAGGAAGAAAGAGCCCAGGCTCTTGGGGGACACTCCACCATCCCTCACACCTACGCATGCCAGCTTCCCTCTTCCTCTTCCCTCTCTTCCACACCCTCTCCCTATCCCTTCTCCACCTAATCCTTCTCTCCCCCTTGCCGTCACCACCCCCTCCCCCCTCCCCCCTCCCCCCTTCCCCCGTCCCCTCCTCTCCCTTCCCTCCCCCCATACTGCGCACCTGTGAGTCCGTTATTGCTGAGGTCCACATGCTGCAGCGTGCTGCGTGCGAACAGCTCCCCGGGCACTGTGCCGCCCAGCTTGTTCGCCTCCAGGTGCAGTCGCCGCAGCCCCGTCAGCTCGCTCACCCATGTGGGCACGCCCCCATCCAGCCGGTTCCATGTGAGGTCCAGGCTGGTGAGCGCAGTGAGCTGGCGCAGCGGTGCCAGGTCGCCGTCGATGCGGTTGAAGCTCAGGTCCAGGTGCTTGGCGCGCGCCACGCCCCCAGCCCCGTCCACGAGGAAGGTTGCAGGGATCCCTTGCTCGATGGAGTTGTGGCCCAGGTTGACGCGCTCCGTGTGGTGCATGTTCTGGAAGGGGCTCAGCGTGTACAGCAGGTTGTAGCTCAGGTCGAGAACCTTCTGCGGGGCTTTCGCCGCGTCGGAGAAGACCGATGCCAGCACGCCGTCGAAGCCGTTGTTCTGCGCGTACAGGGCATGTTTGGCGGACACCCCCAGCGTGCCGTACAGCGAGTTGTGGCTCAGGTCCAGGTGCTGCAGGTCGAGCTCGCGGAGATTGGTGGGCACGCTGCTGTACATGCGGTTCCACCCCAGGTTGATGTGCGTCAGGCGGTCCAGGTGGTGCAGAGTGGTGGGGAAATCCCCCGTCAGCCGGTTGTGGCTCACGTCCAGGTGCTTCAGGTTGCGGTACGACGAGTCGGCGACGGAGGGGAAGGCCCCGGTGAGGTAGTTGTGGTGCAGGTGCAGCTCCTCCAGCGAGTGCATGTTGAGGATGGCAGCGGGTATGCTGTTGTACAGCCGGTTGTGGCTCAGGTCCATGAGCTTGAGGCTAGACATCTGGCTGAACACGGAGGGGATGAAGTCGGTGATCAGGTTGCCTGCGATCTTCAGGTGCAGCAGGTTGTGCTGCGATGCCAGGCCCCACGGCAGCTTGCCTGAGAAGCGGTTGAAGCTGAGGTCCAGGGTGCGCAGCGAGTTGATGGCGGACAGGAAGTTGGGGATGTTGCTGGTGAAGCGGTTGAAGCTCAGGTCCAGGCTCTCGAGGTTGCGCATGGCGGTGAGGGCGTTGGGCAGGGAGTCGGAGAGCAGGTTGTGCGCCAGCTCCAGGTGGCGCAGCGTGGTCGAGTAGTTCTGCGGGCTGGTGGGCAGGTTCCCGTACAGCCCCGCGTTGCTGATGCGCAGCGTGTGGATGGACGGGATGCGGAAGAGGTGCTGCGGCACGCGCGACCGCAGGCGCGAGTTGAAGCTCAGGTCCAGCGCTGTGAGGCGCTGCAGGTTGGTGAGCGCGGAGGGGATGGCACCGCGCAGGTTGTTGCAGGAGAAGTTGAGCGTCTGCAGGTACGCCAGCGAGCCCAGCGCGGAGTGCAGCGTGCCCTCCAGCATGGTGCTGGCGGGGGGGTCGCTGCACTGCGAATACTCGATGTGCACCACGCGCCCGTACTCACACGAGATGCCTGCGCGCGAGCACACGGGCTCCAGCAGCCCGCCACCGCTCATGCCCGCCCCTGCGGCGTTGAATATGGCGTTCACTGCTGCCATGTCGTCCGCGTGTGCAGCCAGGGTGAGGAAGGAGAGCAGCAGCAGGAGGAGGAGAGCGGTGACGCGAAGGCGCGTTGCAGCCATTGTGTTGAGGTGGTGGTTGATCGCGCTTGCAAGGACGGGACGAGGAGAGAGGTGAGTTCCAGTGTGCTAGCTCTGATTCGGTCTTGTTCTGGAAATTGGGTAATGGTGTAGGAGCTTAGTGGAGTGGTTGCGTGCTGCTTGTTTCTGATAGGGAGGGTCGAGTTGTTCGAGGGGATTCACGGTGTTATGACGAGCAGCTAGCATTGGCCACCTCGGCTCAAATCAAGGCCGAAAGCGCGGTTCGGCGGATGTCCAAGAAAGCAAGATTTCGCCGTCACCACTTCGCGCTTCGATCTCGAGTCGCGGCGCGCGTAAGTCGTACGAACCGTCCACACGAGCGCTCATGGCTTCACATGCCAAGCTCTTCCGCGCTGGAGGCCTGCGGACATGGATATGGGGGAACTGCGCTTAGCTGGGCAGGGGAGAGGGCCCATGCACGCCTGTCTTGCACTGCTATGCTGGGACGCGGGTGGCATGCTTGAGCATGAGATGACAGGGCATTCGTGTTAGGGCAATTTTTTGAGTTCGTGGAGGAGGATAGGGCGCGTGACATTTTGGACGTATCGGGATATGGTGCGCAATTCTAGCTGGTTACCGGATTGGCGAATTTGGCGGAAAATCGCGAATACCATTGAGATTTTACGTCACATCCAAGTTCGTCCCGCTAAACAAAAAGGGCTCGTTCGAGCGAGCTCGAAACTACCAGACCAACGTCCGAACTTGACGTAAAGCTTGACGGCACACGAGCCGTTCATAACGTGCGATTATCCGAATTTTCATGCACAATCGGGAGCGGTTGGTAATTGGCAGTGACTCGTAAACGTTGGTTTCGTCAGACGCGCCGCGTCGATTCGCGGTCGTCGCACGGCCTGAACGAACAGTGGCGATGCTGCCTAATCGTCTGTGGACTATGGACGTCCGTGCGGACGTACCGCGTTGTGCCCTTAGGTTGCCGAATACAGCTTGCAAATTTTGCAACTGTGCAGCCTGTTTTTCGAGCCTCGAATGTTGACGAGTTCGAACCCGTTGTACGTTCTCGGGTATGGACTTCTGCATTTTTTTTCTCTATGTCACGCGCCCTTAGGACGTGTCACTGATTTTCGTTGTAACATAGAAGACCCTACCCAACCATTTGGGAGAGACGCTAAACCGTTAAAAAACGCACCGAACCGTAATAATGTGAACCCGTAAAGCGGATGCTGCTGTGTCAGCATGTCTCTCGCACTGGCGAAGTCCTAGACCAAAGTGCTGGCGTGACATCGGAGCACGTGGTAATCGAGATTGTTTCGCGCGACGTGCGAGTTCGTTGCGACGAACAGGTTAGGCGGTGAGAGCATTCTGATCATTAGCTTATGACACACAGTTGGCTGAGCAGCAATTCGTCGGGCTGTTCAACCACGCTTGAATGAGCCTCGGAAAATCCTTTCGTCCTCTCCTCCCCACTTTCGTCGCCCGGAAATGTCATTTGCAGCTCTTGTCAGATGACGTCAATGAACGAGAAACCCTCAAAATTTAGAAACTTGCCCTTGCCGTACAGTCCTGGGTGGTGCGCTCCTTGCTTGTACGAGAAACACGTCAGCGAAATCGCGCGCGGTAACTCTGTTGACAAAGCCGTGCTTCAACTGTACTTTTCTTCCGCGTCGCGCTGGTTTCTTGATGCGCGCTTCGATGTCTTGCACTGCACTTCCACTTGCCACCGAGCCGACATTCCCCAGGTAGGAATTCATATTCCGCTCAAATCTCATGCTGCGATACTGGCTTGGTCTTCAAACACACACTTCACCTGTCTCCTGACTATTCCCCGTACTGTGTCGTTCTCGGGTCACATTCTTGGCCGCGAAGTACTACTTGCTTCGATCCGCACTTGGGCAAGATTTATACCGCAGGAACGTCCAACCCCGACGATCGGCGATCGACTCACCAGCCGCAATTACCGCTGGCAATACGCTCACACACACTCACAGACATACACTGACGCCATCACCAACCCAATCGCTGCTCAAAGACGAGAAATGCTTGCGTCAACGCCGTCCACATCATCCCAGCGCCGCCTGCTGATGCCGGCAGCGGCGCTCGTCGGGCTCATTCTCTCCACTGCCGGCGTGCTCCCCGCGCTGGCCGGCGAAAAGGAGGCTCTCCTCAACCTCAAGTCCGTCTTAGCCGCCAGTTTCCTCACCTCGTGGGACGTCGCCCAGCCGCTCTGCCCGGGGACTTGGCAGGGCGTCGCGTGCGACTCCAGCAACCACGTTTCGTCGCTCGTGCTGTCGCCATGCGCGCCGTCGACCCCGTCGCCCATGCTCGAGGGCCCCTTGGCGGACGCGACGGGCTTCTCCGAACTCAGCGAGCTCTTGGCTCTCGACCTGTCGTGCAACCGCTTCTCCAAGAGCATGCCCAGCGCGCTCACGACGCTCTCGAAGCTCACGCTGCTGAACCTCGCGAGGGACAACGACTTCGAAGGGCCCATTCCCGACGGGCTCCTCGCAATGCCCGCCCTCGCGTACCTCGACCTCTCCGACACCAACCTCACGGGACGCCTGCCCACGGCGGCGGGGTCGTACACGCCCACGCTCTCGCACCTGGACCTGTCGTACAACGACCTCACGTTCGACCTGCCGTGGGAAATGAGCGCGCTGTCGAACCTGCAGTACCTCAACGTGCGTGCCAACCGCTTCAACAACTCCGACACGCCCATCTCCGCGTTTTCCTACATGACCCGCCTCACCTTCCTCGACATTTCTGATAATCTTCTCACGTGCGACCTGCCGTCGGGGGTTGGGCTCAGCGTGCCGGGCCTCGTGCACCTGGCGGCCGGCAGCAACCGGCTGGACGGCAGCATACCGGCGTCTTTCACACACCTGACGGCGCTCACGTTCCTCGACGTGGGGTACAACGCGCTAACGGGCTCCATCCCGTACTCGCTACTGAGTCTCCCGCACCTCGTTGAAGCGCACCTGGGGCACAACTCCTTCGGAGCGAGGTTCCCCGCGCGCATGCCCACGCCCACGCTGCGCTTCTTGGATGTCGGGTGGAACGAGCTGAGCGGCGCGCTTCCGACTCTCATCATCCGCAGCACGGGCCTCCTGCACCTGGACCTCAGCCACAACCACTTCACGGGGACCATCCCCCCCGAGTGGCGCAAGCTCGTCAATCTCCGCCACATCGACGTGGGCTTTAACGACCTCAGGGGGTCGATCCCCGGCGCGTTCCAGGCGCTGACGAACCTGGAGGCGTTCTATGCGCCGCACAACCGGCTGTCGGGCGCGTCGATCGGCGCGTTCGGCGTGCGCGACCACGAGACGCGCTTCTACCTGGACCTCAGCTACAACCACATGGGCGGCACGCTGCGGCGGCTCGGCGCGCTGTACAGCTTCGTGGACCTGAACCTCGCGCACAACTACCTCCGCGGATCCGTGCCCCGCCGCATGTTCCAAGGGGTCAAACTGGCGGCCCTAGACCTGAGCTATAACAGACTATGGGGCGTGATGGACGCTTTCACGGCGCTGACGAACCTGACGAGCTTGAACCTGGCGGGGAATAAGCTCTCGGGCACCATTCCCACCAAGATGAGCAACTTGAACAAGCTGCAGCGCCTCGTGCTCGCGCACAACGCGCTGTCCGGGAGCGTGCCCGAGTCCGTGACGTCCAGCAGCCGGCTGGTGAAGCTGGACCTCAGCAGCAACGCCTTGTCTGGTGAGCGAGAGGTTGCGGGTTCGATCACCTTAATACCTGGAATGATTTGGCTTTCTTTCTTTGGATTGCTGAAAAATACCTATTCCATGGATCAAATTATCGCCAGCTCCATGTTGCGACTTGAGCATGATTCCACCTCCCGCCAAGCCCCAGACTTGGCTTCTCACACGCCGTCCCCTTCACTCAATAATCCACTCCCTGCTCCCCCCAATGCCCTTCCCCACTCCCCCCCCCCCCCCCCCCCACGTCCCCCCTCCCCAACCCCCGTGTCCAGGCAAGCTTCCGCAGATCAACCACTGCCCGGAGGAGCTGAACCTAGCGAACAACATCTTCACGGACATGCTTCCCGACATCGGCTCCTGTGCCGCCAGCGCGGAGCGCATCGACTTCTCCAACAACCAGCTCACGGGCAGCATCCCCACTGTCATCGCGCACTTCTCGTACCTGAGCCACCTCTCCTTCTCCCGCAACCTCATGAACGGCACCATCCCTGAGGAATTCTCTGCGCTGCGCAGCCTGCGCGTGCTGGACCTGTCGTGGAACCAGTTCAAGGGGTCCATCCCGAGCGGGCTGGGGCTGTCTGAGGCTCTGCAGCAGGTGTTTCTGGCGGGGAACCAGCTGGACGGGACGATACCTGATGGCATGGCGGCTTTTTCCATGGCGACGTTTGAGCCTGGGAACGACTTCCTGTGTGGAGAGCCTGTGAAACAGTGCATCATTTGAGGTGCTTCCCAGCAGGCCTCTGTTCCTAGCCCAGGGTAAACAGTAGAGATGCTACACTCCAGGGTCCACCACACCACACCCTTCCCTTCCCTTCCCCGCCTACACCATCCTTCTCCCGCCCACCCCATCCTTCTACCACCCTTCACTTCGCCTACCAATACTTCTGTTTCTTCTGTTTTCCCATACCGGTACTATTTCTCCATTGCACCTCCCATTCCAGGTTCTTACTTCGATACTTGGGGCGAGCTGTAGGTAGGTAGGTTAGTATGTTACTTGCAGTCAAACTGTAGATTGAGATCAACATTTGGATACGCAGTGGATCCTTCTTGTATAGTCAATACGTAGCATGAGGGAAGTGTAGAAGGGAGAGAATCGTAACTCGTGGAGTGGAGACGAGAAATGCCCCATTTACCACGTTCTGATGAGTCACATGTTGCTTGGTAATTGGAACTTGGTGGTGATGTGCTGTCATTCTTCTTGGTGCTCAGGAGGAGCACCGTTGTTTGTTACGCTGAGCTGAGCAGCAGCACATCTGGTGGCATGCATCACGATGCTGTACAACTGTCCTCTCAACGCCTCATCACAGAAATGCCGTAATCTCCTGGCATGAGCACCCTAGGTCTTGCTAAAGTTTCAGAAAAAAAAACGTTGGGGTGGACAATAAGGCGGATGGTAATTATGAGGACCCATGTGCACTTAATTACTATATAAGTTGGTTTATTTTACCATGTAGTAGTTTGAGATTAGTCCTTACAGAAGGTTCCTATACGGGGGTCAGTGAGCAGAATTCTTTTCCTCGCGTCGTGAACCCATTACGAAGGCCACACGTCACGTTTTCACCCAGCCAGGCAGGGTTCTGTCAACATATATATTTGTATATGTTTATAGGCTAGCTAGGAGCACACCTTAGAGAGTACAACACTTAGAACAGAACTACCCTGTATGCCCTATTCTAGTAAACTCGCTACTTTGAGATGGTATCACGCTAGGCTAGGTCCTCCTCGCCCACCCACGCTTCCGCCTTAGCCCTAGTCCTAGCCCAAGTCTTAGCTCTAGTCCTAGCCCTAGTCCTAGCCTGCAGGCCCCGCTCGTCGCCCCGCGCTCGTAGGCCCGCCCTCGTCGCCCCGCGCTCGCTGGCCCGCCCTCGTAGCTGCGTGCTCACTGGCCCAGCTCGTCACCCCGTGCTCGTAGGCCCGCCCTCGTCGCCCCGCGCTCGCTGGCACGTCCTCGTAGCCCCGCGCTCGCTGGCCCGCCCTCGTCGCCCCGCGCTCGCTGGCCCGTGCTCGCTGGCCAAAGCTAGCCGGCCCCGCGCTCGCTGGTCCACGCCCGCTGGCCCTGTGCTCGCTGGCCCACGCCCACTGGCCCCGCGCTCGCTGGCCTGCGCTCGCCGGCTTTGCGCTCGCTGGCCCCGAGCGGACCGGCCCCCTAGCTCGCTGGCCCCTCGTTTGCCGGACCCAACTCGCCAGCCTCTTACTAGCCGGCCCCTCACTAGCCGGCCCCCAGCTCGCCCCCCCCCCCCCTTTTACTCGCTGGCCCCTTCCTTGCGGGTCTCCCTCGCGCTGACCCCGGTCCCGCCGTGCCGCCATGGCGCCGTGCTGACGTGCCGCTGTAACGCCGCGCCGCCGTGACGTCGTGCTACTGTGTCGCCGTGCCGCCGTGCCGCCGTGCTGCCGTGTCGCCGTGCCGCCGTGCCGCCGTGTCGTCGTGCCGTTGTGCCGCCATGTCGCCGGGTCGCCGTGCCGCTGTATCGCCGTGCCGTCGTGCCGCCGTCAGCCGATGAGGTCGTGGGATGGCTGACGTTGTGCTCCGCCTGGACGCCGAGGGTCAGGCGATCGACTTTGAGGCCTGGCTCGTCGACCTTCGCCGTCACCTGACAGGTCAGCGCCAGGACGGGTACTCTCTGACTGTTCATGTCGATGGTCTGCTTCCCCATCCCGCCGCACCTGCTGCCCTCCCTGATGCCCCCACCCCTGCTGAGCGTGAGGCCTTTTCCGCTGCTGTGCTTGCGCGTGCTGTCTGGGAGTCGCGCGACGCCGTAGTGCAGCTTGCTATTAGTCACGCCATTACCCTGTCTGAGCGTCCCCACTTAACCACTATAGCAAACGCCAAGGAATTCTTAGATGCAGTCGTTGCACGCTATTCCATGCCCGCCACAGCCTCTGCTGACCACCTGATCCTCCCCATGCTGTTCCCTGATCTTGCGTCCTTCCTCACTGTCGCTGACCTTGCCACTCACCTCCGCGCCCTTGAGACTAGCTACCGTGCCGCTAGCACTGAGGCCCGGCTCACTGCATTCCCGCCGCCGCTTTGCGCTACCTTGTACCTGATTGCAACACGCCTCCCGGACCGCCTTGCCATTTCCCGAGACCACTTCCATAGTCTGAACCCTGGTGACCTCACCCTTACCGCCTTTGTCACCGCCCTAACCGAGATAGAGACCCGTCAGCGCAATATCGCTCAGTCTAGCGGTACTGTCGCGGTCCCTATCTTTCATGGGCTGTGCTCCCTCCCAGTGCACTTGCTCTGACGTTTCTGCCGCTTTCACTGAGACAACCCCTGCTATTGAGACCGCCTCTGCGGCCTCAGCGAAGCCGCGTCAAGGTAGGGGTCGCCGCCCCAAGGGGGGGCGTGGCGGAGGGAAGGGTGGTGGGGGTGGTGGGGGTGGTGGAGGTGGGGGCGGGGACGGTGGTTCAGACGAGGGGACCGGGGCTGGTGGCCCGGAGCAGCAGTAGCAGAAGCCTCAGCAACAGCAGCAGCCTCAGCAGCACTCCTGGGATCTCCATAAAGCCCCAAAAAAAAAAACAAAAACAAAAAACAAAAAAAAACCTCTCCAGCAGCAGCCGCAGTCGCAGTAGCAGCAGCAGTAGCAGTCGCAGTAGCAGCAGCAGCAGTCGCAGCAGCAGTCGCAGCAGCAGCCGCAGCAGTAGGGTCGCCTCCCGCCGGGGTGGCCCGGTGCCTTTGGTGGTGGTGGCCCCAGTGTCGGCCCTCACAGCTCGGCGTCAGGTGGTAGCTTCGGCCCTGTAGGTTGCCAGTACCAGTTCCACCGGCCCCCTCCGCGGCACTCTGTGTGGCCGTCCCAGCCACACTGCTGCCCGCTGCTTCCGCCGCCTCAACGACCTCTTCCTTCTCCGTTTCGGCCCTGCGCCGCACCTCTCCGACTGGCCCAGTCTTGTGCGCCGCCGTGTTCCGGTCTTTGAGATGGATATGGATCAGATTTGCACAGCCTTGCATGCCATGTGTGTCGGTGACTCTAGTGTACCCGGAACTTATTACCTTGTGTTGCCTAGTGTAGGTGTGCCACCTGAGTATAGTGTAGGCTCCCCTGCTGTGTCAGGCATAGGACCATCTGCCTTGTTTAGCCTAGGCTCCACGCTAGCCCCTCCGCCGGCTGCCGCCATCGCTTCGCTCTCTTTCACGCTCGACTCAGGTGCGTCTGCCTGCTTCTTCCGCGACCACACTACGCTCACGCCGCTTGTCGCCACTGCCGCTATCGCGCTAGCTGACCCCTCCTAAGGTCTGGTAGTTGCCCGTAGCTCCACTACCCTTCCCTGTCCGGCAGCTCCCTCGGGCTATCTTAAATGCCTGCACATCCTCTCGTTCTCTAGGAACCTACTTGGTGTTGGCTGTCTTCAAGACCTTGGCGTCACCACGACGTTCCCTGGACAACAGGGGTACGCGGTCTGTACCGAGGCCGCCACAGGTGCTCCCCTCACCACATTCCCCCGGGACTCGGTGTCTGGCCTCTTTACGCTTGCCATCGCACCCCCCTTGGTGAGGGCACCTTCCCAAGTGCCTACGTCCACCCAGGTCGCTGCGGCTTGCTCGTGTCGATCGTTCACTCACCCGTCGTTTCTATGGTACCACCACCTAGGTCACCCCGCCCTCCCGTGCATGCGTGACATGTCCCAGCACAGTCTTGTCCTGTAGGTCTCCCCGCGTTGCTCCCTGCCCTCCCTCCCTTCCCTGCACTGCCGTACACGCCCTTCGTTGAGGGCCGGTTGTGTCGTGCTCCTCACTCCTCCTCGCTTCACCCTGCCACCGCACCACTCCAATCCCTGAACCTGGACGTTTGGAGCCCAACCCCCGTCCCAGGGCCGCGCCGAGAGCGCTACTTTCTAGTGCTTGTCGACACTACACGAGTAACACCACAGTGTTTCCCTTGGAGCATAAGGCTGACGTGCCTGACGATCTCATCCCGTGGATGGTCACTACGCGAGTCCACTACGGCCTCCCCGTGCTTTGTCTTTACTCCGACCGTGGTTGCGAGTTTGCCTCCGGCCGGCTTGGCCAGTTCTATCGTGCGGAGGGCATCACCCAGTCGTACACCCTGCCGGACTCTCCGCAGCAAAATGGGGTCGCTGTGTGTCACATCGGTTAGGTCATGGAGGTGGCTCGTACCTCTATGATCCATGCCGATGCACCCCATTTTCTGTGGTCGTTCGCTGTTCGCTACGCCGCTCACCAGCTTAACCTTTGGCCGCACTCCCAGCGGCCGCAGGTTTCGCCGACCCTTCACTGGACCGGGTTCCCTGGTGACGCGTATGCGTTCCACGTATGGGGCTGCCTTGCCCACGTTCGTGCCTCTGGCACGGACAAGCTCACTGCCCGCACTGTCCCCTGTGTCCTCCTTGGCTTCCCCCTAGACGCGTCTGTCTGGCACTTTTACCACCCACCGTCTCACCGCTTGTTTCACTCGCGTGACGTCACTTTTGACGAGTCTGTCTCTTTCTACCACCGCTTTCCCCACCTAGGTGTCCCAGTTTTCCCGCCCCTGTTTCGGGTTCCCATTCCCCCAATAGCCCCTGCTCCTCTCCTTCCCCGTCGTGCCCCGTTTCGTGTGTCTGACATCACTCCCCTCCCGTTGGTTGTCCCGGTCGAGGAGTCGGCTGACTCTCGTGGCCCCGCGACGTTGTTCTTGCCGCTTGTCCCCCCCCCAATCTCTCCTCCTTTGCCATCGCAGCAGCAGCAGCCGTCGCCGCCGCCGCAGCAGCCGCAGTCGCCGCCGCCGCAGTGGTCCGCAAGCTCCAGGGGTGCGGGCGATGAGCAGGGTGCTAGTCCTGGGGTTACTGCCCTGGCTTGTCCTGGCGGTCCTTGGAGTGGCACCGGTGCTAGAGAGGGTTCTCGTTCTAGGAATGTTCCCGTAGAGAGTCCCGGAGGCAGCCGTAGTGCAGCTGGAGGTTCTAGTGTCGGTGTGGAGCAGTAGCAACAGCAGCTGCCACAGGTGTCGGACCTTCGCCCCCTCGGTCATCCTTCCCCCGACCGCCCGCCTGCGCCTCCTCCGCCGCCGCCTCCCGTGCCTGTCTACGGCCCTGTGTTTCCTCCGTTGGCCTTGTCTCCGACTCGTTTCCCCCCTTGTTCTCCTCCTGTTTCTCCTCCTGTGTCTCCTGACCCGATGCCTCCGTCCCACTTCTGGTCTTGCCATCCCTCTTGTGCTCATCATGTCTCTCCTGTTCAATGTTCTCACCCTATGTTGCCTCGTTCACACGCGTCTCGTCCTCCCCTCCTCCCTTCGTCTCCTCCGTCATCGCTTGTTGTTGCTCCGCCTCCTCTGTCTGACTTCCTCGGTGCTTATAGCCATCTTGTTCCTCGGGTTCTCGCCTTGCTCGTTACCGACTCGTCCGTTCCTGTCTCCAGTCTTGACGCTCTTGTCGCCGCCGTCGCTGACTTTGCCTCTACCCACCGCCTTGACTACGCCACCGCTCTGGTCTCTAACCCTGCCCTTCCTCCGTCTGTCAGGGGTGCTGCTGCCCTTGGCAGTGACGTCCTGGAGGACCAGCAGTACGAGCTTGCTTTCCTGTCTGAGACCGCGCCTCATCTCTGCTCCATGCTGCTAGTCCCTGAGGGTGACCCAGACGACTTCGACATCCCGACCCCTCGCACTTACGCTGAGGTGACCTCAGGACTCTGGGTCTCCCAATGGATAGCTGCCAGGGATGCGGAGATGGCATCTTGGAGATCCACTGCACCTACGTCGACGCAGTTCCCCTACCTGGGGTGAACGTAGTCGATGGCCCGGTGGCTTTTCAAGGTGAAGCGCCCGCCTGGAGAGCCGCCGGTGTTCGAGGCGCGCTACGTCGCGAGAGGCTTCAGTGAGCATGAGGGTGTTGACTTCTTCTAGACCTTCGCCCCGACCCCAAAGGTGACTACTCTTCGTGCGCTGCTACAAGTAGCAACACAGCGTGACTACGAGCTTCACTCTCTCGACTTCTCGAAAGCGTTTCTTCAGGGCAGTCTGCACGAGCAGGTCTACTTGTGCCGCCCGCCAAGCTTCACTAGCACCTTCGCCCTGGGGACCCTGTGGCTCCTCCGGCGCCTGGTTTACGGCCTGCGACAGGCGCCCCGAGAGTGGCACGACATGTTGCGTGCTACGTTAGCTGACCTGCAATTCTTCCCCTCCTCTGCAGACCCTTCGCTCTTCGTTCGCTCAGGCCAGACTCGTTCTACATCCTTGTCTATGTAGACGGCCTAGGAGGGAAGGTACCAGTGAAGCCTTGAGGACGGCGCAGGTAGACCTGCTCATGTAGGCTGCCCTGAAGACTAGTAGTGTAGAAGTCGAGGGGGTGGAGCTCATAGTCACGCTGTACTGCTACGTGTAGCAGCGCCCAAGAGTAGTGATCTTCGGGGTCGGGGCGAAAGTCTGAAAGAATTCCACCCCCTCTCGCTGACTGAAGCCTCTAGCGACGTAGCGCGCCTTGAACACAGGCGACTCTCCAGGGGGGCGCTTCACCTTGAAGAGCCAGCGGCCATCGACTACGTTCACCCCAGGTGGGGGAACTGCGTCGATGTAGGTGCCGGTGGATCTCGAAAATGCCATCTCCGCCTCCATGGCAGCTATCCACTGAGAGGCCCAGGGTCCCGAGGTCGCCTCAGCGTAAGTGCAAGGGGTTGAGATGTCAAAGGTGTCTGGGTCACCCTCAGGGACTAGTAGCATGGAACAGAGATGGGGAGCAGCCTCAGACAGGAAAGCAAGCTCGTTCTGCCTATCGTCTTGGACGTCACTACCAAGGGCAGGAGCACCCCCGACGGACGAAGGACAGACCGGGTACGAGACTAGAGCGGTGGCGTAGTCAAGGCGGTGGGAAGAGGCGAAGTCAGCGACAGCAGCGACAAGAGCGTCAAGGCTCGAGACAGGAACAGACAGGTCGGTAACTAGGTAGGCGAGGACGCGATGAATAAGAGGACGAGTAGCACGAGGGTAGTCAGACAGAGGAGGAGGTGCGACAGCGAGCGACGACGGAGGAGGCGACGGTAAGAGGGGAGGACAATACGCATGCGAATGAAGCAACATAGGGTGAGAACGCTGAACAGGAGAGGCGGAACGAGCACGAGAGTGACGGCGTGACCAGACGTGAGACGGTGGCTTCGGGTCAGGAGACAGAGGAGGTGTAACAGCAGGGGAACGAGGCATGAAACGAGCCGGGGAGGAGTCCGGCGGAGGAAACACAAAACCGTAGACAGGAAGGGGAGGAGGCGGCGGGGGAGGCGCAGGTGAGCGGTCAGGGGAGGGAAGGCCGACCAGGCGAAGGGCGGACACTGGCGGCGACTGCTGCTGCTGCTGCTCGATGCCGACACCTGGACCGCAAGCTACACCACGGCGACCTCCAATATAATCCAATCCAGCACCCCCTGAATGAGCACCCCCATAGCGAGAACCCTCTCCAGCACCGGTGCCACCCCCGAGCCCGTCGGGACAAGCCACGACAGGAACCCCAGGACGAACACCCAGAGTCCACGAACGGCTACTACTGCTGCGACGGCAGTGGCTGCTGCGGAGGTTGCGGCGACGACGCTGCTGCTGCGGTGACGACTTCGACGGCGGAGGAGGAGACAGCGGGGGAGAGAGAGGCAGCGCGAACTGCGCCGCGGGGCCACCAGAGTCAACGGAAGCCTCGATTGGGACAACCGCAGGGAGCGCAGCCACAGGTTAAACTGGGGAGCGGCGTAGCAAACAGCGAACGGCCAGAGAAAATGGGGTGCACCGGCGTGGATCATGGAGGTACGAGCCACCTCCATGACCAAACCGATGCGTCGCTCAGCAAACCCATTCTGCTGTGGGGAGTCCGGCACGGTGTACGACTTGGTGATGCCCTCCGCACGACAGAACTGGCCAAGCCGACCGGAGGCGAACTCGCTGCCACGGTTGGAGTGGAGACACAGCACAGGGAGGCTGCGGTGGACTCGCGCAGCTACGACCCACGGGATAAGAACGTCTGGCACGTCGGCCTTCCGTTCCAGGGGAAACACCATTGTGTAGCGCGTGTAGTTGTCGACAAGCACTAGAAAGTAGCGCTCGAGACGCTGTCCGAGGATAGGGGCTGGGCCTCAGACGTCCAGGTGAAGGGTCTAGAGGGGTGCGGTGGTAGGGCAAAGCGAGGAGGAGTGAAGAGCATGGCGCAGCCGGCCCTCGATACAAGGCGTGCACCACCTAGGTCACCCCAAGAGGGCAGGAAGGGACGCAAGGAAACCTAGGACGAGACCGTGCTGAGACATGTGACGCAGTCATGGTAGAGTGGGGCCACCTAGGTGGTGGTGCCACAGAAGCGACAGGTGAGTGAGCGATAAATACGAGCACGCAGCGGCGACCTATGTAGACGCAAGACCCGGGGAGGACGCCCCACCTGGGGAAGAAGCAGTGTCCAGCGTAAACAGGCCAGACACCGGGTCCTGGGGGAACGTCGCAAAGGGGGAACCTGAGGCAGCCTCGGTACAGACAGCGTACCGCTCGTGACCCGTGAACGTAGTGGTGACGCCGAGGTCTTGAAGACAGCTAACACCAACTAAGTTCCGGGAGAACGAGGGGATGTGCAAGCCTGTAAGGGAACCCGAGGGAACCGCTAGACAGGGAAGGGTAGTGTAGCTGCGAGCAACTACAGGACCAGAGGAGGGGTCAGCAAGGGCGACAACGGCAGGCGCGGCAAGCGGCATGAGTACAGCGTGGTCACGGAAAAAGCAGGCAGACGCACCGGAGTCAAGTGTGAAGGACAACGAAGCGGTAGCGGCGAACGAAAGTGGAGCAAGGGTAGAGCCTAGGCTAGACAAAACAAACGGTCCTACACCTGACGCAGCAGGGGAGTCTGTACTTCACACAGGTGCTACGTCTAAGCTAGAAAACACAAGGTAATAAGATCTGAGCACACTAGAAGCGTCAGCATACAGAGAATCTAGGGCATAACTTATCTAATCCATATCTAAGTCAAAAACAGGCACACCGTGGCGCATCAGACTGGGCCAATCAGGGAGGTCCAGGGCCGGGCCAAAGCGGCGATGGAAAGGTCATCGAGGCAGTGGAAGCAGCGGGCGGTCGGGCGGCACACAGTGCCACGGAGGGGCCCGGTCTGGAGCTAGTACTGGCAGCTCACAGCACCGAAGCCGCCGGTAGACGCTGAGCTGCGAGGACCGCCACCGCGGCCACCACCTCCAGGGGCTCCTGGACACCCCGGCGGGAGGCAGGCCCACGGTTGCTGCGGCTGCTGCTGCTCCTGGACACCAGCCCCAGCCCCCTCATTAGAACCACTGTCTCCGCCACCACCACCACCACCACCACCACCATGCCCTCCCTTGGGGCTGCGACGGCCCCGACGTTGTCGCTGCTGCCGGAAGGCCGCAGCGGTGGTCCCAGTGGCTGGGGCAGCCGTAGCGACCGCGGCGGAAACGTCGGCGTACGTGCACAAGGAGGGAGCACATCCCTGAAAGATAGGGACTGCCGCAACTCCGCTTGACTGAGCTATAGTGCGCTGGCGAGTCTCTATCTCAGAAAGGGCAGTGACAAAGGCCGTCAGGGTGATGTTACCTGGGTGCTGGCTAAGGAAGTGGTTGCGGGCAGTGGCTAAGCGGTCAGGCAAGCGCATGGCAATAAGGTACAGGGTAGCACTGAACGGTGGGGGGAAGGCAGTGAGCTGGGCGGCAGTGCTAGTAGCGCGGTAGCTAGTCTCTAGTGTACGGAGGTGAGTAGCGAGGTCAGCGACTGTGGGGAAAGCGGAAAGATCGGGGAATAGCTTGGGGAGGATCAAGCGGCCATCGGAGGGGGAGGCGGGTGTGGAGTAGCGCGCAACTACTGCATCTAGGAAATCCTTGGCGTTTGCGACAGCAGTGAAGTGCGGACGCTCAGACGGGGGAAGCGCATGACTAATGGCGAGCTGCGCTACAGCATTGCGAGAGTCCCAGACAGGCCGAACGAGCGCAGCAGCAACAAAGGTCTCACTCTCAGCACTGGTGGGGTCAGCAGGGAGGGGAACAGGCATCAAGCCATCAACATGCATAGCCAAGGAGTGCCCATCCTGGCGCTGACCTGTCAGGTGACGGCGGAGATCGACAAGCAAGGCGGCGAAGTCGATCGCGTGTCCCTCCGCGTCCAGGCGAAGCAGAGCGTCTGCCATCGTGCAACCTCCGCAGCACAGAATCACGGCGGCACAGCGGCACAACGACACAGCTGCACGGCGACACTTCGGCACTGCGGCACAGGTACTCAGCAACACGGAGGCACAGCGGCAGAACTCTCCGGCGAGTAGACCGGGCGGAAGGCGGAGGAGGAGCCCGAGGCGCGCAGGGCCCGGGGCGCGCAGAGCCAGCATGGCGCAAAGGGCCGGCAGAGCGTTGGGGCCAACGGGGCGCTAGGTGGCCGGCGAGATGCTAAGGGTCGGAGAGGCGCGACGGGGCAGGAGAGGCGCGAAGGGGCAGGCGAGGACGGGAGGGGCCGGCGGGCACTGGAGGGGCCAGCGGGCGCGTGAAGGGCCGGCGAGCGCGTGAGGGGCCGGCGGGCATGGGAGGGGCCGGCGGGCGCGTGAGGGGCCGGCGCGCGTGAAGGGCCGGCGAGTGTGTGAGGGGCCGGAGAGCACGGGAGGGACCGGCGAGCGCGTGATGGGCCGGCGAGCGTGCGAAGGGCCGGGGGGCACGTGAGGGGCCGGTGAGCGCGAAGGGCCGGCGAGGCGCGCGGCGGGCCGGGCGGGTGCGCGAGGGGCTGGGCTAGGCACGAGGGGCCGACGGGGCGCTTAAGGGGCGGTAGGTAGCGAGGGGCCGGTGAGGTGCACGAGAGGCCGGCTGAGCGCTAGGGGGCAGCGGGTACGCTAGGGGCCGGCTAGGCGCGAGGGGCCAGCGGGGTACGTGAGGGGCCGGCGGTGCGCTAGGGGTCGGTGGGGGCGCTAGGGGTCGGTAAGCTAGGGCTAGGGGCGGAAGCGGGTGGGCGGACCTCACCTACCGTAATCCCCCGGATATAACACCCGCCGAAATTAAGCACCCCCTGGTGTTATATCCGGGGAGGGTGTTCTATTGAAGAATCCGCAATTATACACCCTCTTTTTGAGGGTTCCAGGCAGGGCTGACGTTTCAAAAAAAGGCACTCTGATTTTGCCCCCCCCAAAAATTCCCGAGTCTGAAGGGCCATTTTTCGAAATTTCGCTACTCTGAAATCTCAGTGTCCAAAAGTCAACGAGTCTGAAATACTCAGGGTTCAGAATGTCGACTCAGAGTCCTGCGCCCAAGTCGAAATCTTATATTTCCAGTGTTCACACCAGGCCCCACGACTGGTTTTAGGGTACCATGATTCATCAGCTTTTCGTCAAGAAAATTTACGTGGATTCATCGGAGTTTCCTAGCAAAAAATTGCCTTTTCATTAGGGCGTGTTAAAAAAAAACTGATTTGGCAACTAGGAGACAGGATTTCAGTTTTTTTTTTAAAGTTGCATTCGACTAAGAGTAAATTCCGCATTCTAATAACAGTCGTTTCTATTAGGCGAAATTCTCGACAGCTGCCCGTTTGGTCAACTGAAATTCTATAAAAATGTGACGGTCACGATCGATTGCGATCGTTTCGACGTTTTTTAACCATTCGATGGTTGCAAGTGATAAACGTCCAAGATCGATCAACCGGGGCGCGAACCTCTCCCCTCCCCCTCAATTTTCGAACCCCCCCTCCCCTCCGTTTCGTTTCCCCCTCCCTTCCCCCCCCCCTCCCCTCCATTTCGCTTCACCCCTTCCCTCGGTTTTGATTCCCTCCCCCTTTCCCCCTCGAACTCGATTCCCCCTCCCCTCCTTTTCGAATTCTCCCCCTCAGGGCCTGTTCGTACACGATACACCGTCACGACACTTAGTATCAAAATTGTGATTGACTGGCAAATTTGACTGCAAAATCAGCAATGACACGAAGTTGCCTGAAAGTGTCGTGTTGGAAAACAACACTCCCTCAATTGAGCCGTGGACAGTGTGATTTTTTAGAGTTAGTTTCACATTGTCTGAGAAATCAGGAAAAAAAAAATAAAAAAAAATCGCCAGCCAGATGAATGATTTTCTTGTTACCCCTTTTAGGAACTTCACAAAAGTCGGGTAATAAGCAGGATTGCGGGTTGCGGGGGTTTGTGGGAGGATTTTTTTTATGGCTGCAAGGGACTTCGACGATTTTTCCGGGTTGCGGGAGCTGAGGGAGGGATATTTCAGGGTCGCAAGAGGTGTGGGAGGGATGTGTCTGTCTGTGGGGACTTGGTCGAATTTCTGGGGCTGCGAGGCGAGTAGGGAAGAAATGTGCTGGGGGGAACTATCTCTGGCTGCTAGGACTTTTTTAGGTTGCGGGGCGGGGTGTGTGTGAAAGGACTTGACTCTGGCCCTTGGGGACTTGACGAAATTTTTGGGTGAGGGCAGGGAGGTGCAGTACTGGTATGTGTGTCTCAGGGTCCGTACGCGCTGCGCTCTGAAAACTCAGTATCCGCTAACTGCGAAGTCTGAGATTCTCATGATTCAAAAGCATATAAGTCTGAAGGGTTCAGCATTCAGAAAATGGCAAGTCTGAAAAATCAGGATCGGCAAAAAAATAGGTCTGAAATTTCAGACAATCAGACTAAAATAGTCTGATAAAATCAGCCCTGGTTCCACGAGAGCACCCCCCCCATTACATTCAAACCCTTCTACGCCTAACAATACCACCAACAAATGCAGTTTTTTCACGCTATTTCATGCTGATTACGACCAGGACGCAAAAGTTGAAATTTTCTGAGGCACTTGACAGGGTTCTCTGGTACTGAAAATGACAAAGTGAAACAAATATTCACCTGGAAAAGCGCAGTGGGCCGACAATTTTTGTTTCTATTGTGCGACAGACCTGTGCTGATTGGCTGATGAGCGTCGCAATTTTCCTCCAGTCCATTGCGAGTGTCGCCTATCAAAATGAGAGAGAAGAATGATTGAGTAGTGGGAGAGTACAGATCGATACACCTAAGTATTGTACCCTCTAAGAGGTGACCCTATACAGTCTATGCAAACATAACAAATACACATGTTTGACACACCCCCTAGACTGCATAGGGCAATGTCCTCAAAAAGCAGCTCAGGGCGGCACTACTAGTCCAACCTCTGAGACAAGGGTCTAAAAGACCAGTCACAAGGAGTACAGACAAGGCAAGAACAAAGTCAAGGCCCTAGCAAGTGAGAGGCTACAGGGACTAGACCAAGCTGTACGCAGTGCCGCTGATGATCTTTAGGCGCAAGCGCCTTCGTAAAGATATCAGCTGTGTTGGCACCTGAGGCCAAGTGTACTACGCGAGCCTGGCGTCGCTGCTGTAGCTCGCGCAGGAGGAAGTATCGCAGCTGAATATGCTTCGCTCTGCCCTCGAGTCGAGGCTCCTCACACAGGAGGATCATGGCCATGTTGTCAGCAAACAGGACCGGGGCAGAGCTAGGCCACTCACCTAAGTCAGTGAGCAAGAAGGTCAGCCAGCGGAGCTCCTGTGCCGCCATGGCACCAGCGTAGATCTCGGCCTCACAGCTGGACTGCGCAACAGACGAGGAGCGGGTAGCTCTCCACGAGACGGCACCTGAGCCAAGGCTGAAGCAGTAGCCCTGGGTAGACCTGAGTGTCTCGGCGTCGTCTGCCCACGAAGCGTCGGTGTGTCCAGTAAGGACCACTGGCCTGCGTCCTCCTAGCACTAACCCCATGCCCGATGTACTAGCAAGATAACGCAAAACCCTCTTAGCGGCAGACCAGTGCTGCGGTCGGTGTCTGCCTGTGGCCACAAAGCGAGCCAAGATGCTGAGAGGGTATGCGAGATCTGGGCGAGTGCAAGTCATCAGCTACATGAGGCAACCCACCAGCTCTGCGTAGGGGCCGCTGGGCTCAACCGACTCCTCAGACACTGGAGCGGAGAGTCTGTGGTCTACAGGCAGAGGGGTGGGCTGTGCAGAGGAGAACTGAAGGCTGAACCTCTGAAGGACCTGGCGCACCAAGTGTGACTGAGTCAGGGTGATGGTGCGCGCAGCTCTGTCCCTGGAGATCTGCAAGCCAAGGTAACGGTGCAGTTCTCCAAGGTCAGTGCAGGTGTGTCTCTTCAGCAGCTCTGCCTTCACAGAGGCCAGTGCGTCCCTGTCTGCTGTGGCAAAGACCAGGTCGTCGACGTAAACAAGGATGTAGAACGGAGTCTGGCCAGCACGAACGAAGAGTGAGGGGTCTGCGGAAGACGGAAAGAACTGCAGGTCAGCAAGCGTAGCACGGAGAGTGTCGTGCCACTCACGAGGAGTTTGGCGCAGGCCGTAGACGGGGCGCCGCAGGAGCCACTGGGTCCCAGGAGGGAAGGTGCCAGTAAAGCCCTGAGGGCGACGCAAGTAGACCTGCTCGTGTAGGCTGCCCTGTAGGAAGGCAATGGAGAAGTCGAGGGAGTGAAGCTCGTAGTCGCGCTGAGCAGCTAGGTGTAGCAGAACCCGAAGAGTAGTCATCTTCGGGGTCGGAGCGAAGGTCTCGAAGAAGTCCACCCCCTCACGCTGACTGAAGCCTCTAGCCACGTAGCGTGCCTTGAACAAAGGCGGCTCTCCAGGAGGGCGCCGCACTTTGAAGAGCCACCGGCCATCGACTACGTTCACCCCAGGCGGGGGAACTGCGTCGACGAAGGTGCCGGTGGATCTCCAAGATGCCATCTCCTGCTCCATGGCAGCTATCCAGTGCGAGGCCCAAGGTCCCGAGGTCGCCTCAGCGTAAGTGCGAGGGGTCGGGATGTCGAAAGCGTCTGGGTCACCCTCAGGGACTAGTAGCATGGAACAGAGATGGGGAGCAGCCTCGGAGAGGAAAGCAAGCTCGAACTGGCGGTCCTCCAGGACGTCACTGCCAAGGGCAGGAGCACCCCCGATAGACGGAGGATAGGCAGGGTCCGAGACCAGAGCGGTGGCGTAGTCAAGGCGGCGGGTAGAGGCGAAGTCAGAGACCGCAGCTACAAGAGCGTCAAGGCACGAGACCGGAACAGACGGGTCGGTAACGAGAGAGGCAAGGACCCGGGGAACAAGAGGACGAGCGGCACGAAGGTAGTCAGACAGCGGGGGGGGTGCAACAACAAGGGAGGACGGAGGAGGCGGCGGCAGAAGGGGAGGACGAGACGCGTGGGAACGAAGCAACATAGGGTGGGAGCGCAAGACAGGGGAGGCAGGACGAGCACGAGAGGGACGGTGAGACCAGACGTGCGACGGAGGAGTCGGGTCAGTAGACAGAGGAGGGGACACAGGAGGGGAACGAGGGGGAAGACGGGCCGGGGACGAGTCCGGCGGAGGGAACACAGGGCCGTAGACGGGAAGAGGAGGAGACGGGCGGAGAGGAACAGCCGCAGGGTCAGGGGACGGAAGGCCGAGCAGGCGAAGGGCGGACACCGGCGGGGACTGCTGCTCCGGCGGCACAACGGCGACACCGGGACTGCAAGCTGCTCCTCGGCTACCACCGGCACACTCCATTCCAGCACCCCCAGAGGAACCACCCCCAGGGCTACCGGGACGAGCACCCCCAGAGTCAGCGAACGGGTGTTGCGACGGCGGCGGCGGCAGCGACAACGACGGGTGCAGCGGCGGCTGAGGCGGTGGAGGAGGGGACTGGGGAGGGGACGCCGGTGGAGGGGCGGCCAGCGAGGAATGAGCAGCAGGTCCACCAGAGTCAGAAGACTCCTCAACCGGGTCCACCGACGGAAGGGGGGTGACGTGGGACACACCAGAGGGGGCAGGACGGGGAGGAGGAGGGGGAGGGGCAAGGACTACCGGGGAAGGAGTGACCAGGAACAGGGGGGGGGTAACCGGGGGACCGCGGTGGGGGAAGCGACGGTAGTAAGAGACGGACTCATCAAAGGTGACGTCGCGAGAGTGAAAGAAGCGGTGAGACGGCGGGTGGTAAAAGTGCCAGTCGGACGCGTCAAGGGGAAAACCGAGGAAGACGCAGGGAAGGGTGCGGGCAGTGAGCTTGTCCGTGCCGGAGGCACGGACTTGAGCAAGGCTGCCCCAGACGTGAAACGCAGACGCGTCACCAAGAGACCCAGTCCAAAGACGAGTCGGTGAAACCTGTGGCTGCTGAGGGTGCGGCCACAAGTTAAGCTGGTGAGAAGCGTAGCGCACAGCGAACGGCCACAGAAAATGGGGTGCACCGGCATGGATCATGGAGGTGTGAGCCACTTCCATGACCAAACCGATGCGTCGCTCAGCGACCCCATTCTGCTGTGGGGAGTCCGGTAGGGTGAACGTCTGGGTGATGCCCTCCGCACGACAAAAGCGACCAAGGACACCTGAGGCAAACTCGCCACCACGGTCGGAGTGAAGACGCAAGACAGGGAGACCGCGGTGGACACGCGCTGAGACAAGCCAGGGGATAAGAGCGCCAGGCACGTCGGCCTTGCGCTCCAGGGGAAAGACTGTGGTGTAACGAGTGAAGTCGTCGACAAGCACAAGGAAGTAGCGCTCTCGACGCGGCCCTGGGACGGGGGCGGGGCCCCAAGAATTCCAGGTGCAGGGTCTGCAGCGGCGCGGCGGTAGGGGGAAACGAAGAGGAGTGAGGGGCACGGCGAAGCCGACCCTCGACACAAGGCGTGCAAGGTGGGGCTGGGGAGGAGGGAAAAGCGGGGAGGGAACCTGGGAGACCAAGGACAAGACCGTGCTGGGACATGTGACGCAGACGCGGGAGCGCAGGGTGACCTAGGCGGTGGTGCCAAAAGAGAGTCGGGTGAGTGAGGGACCGACAGGAGCAGGCAGCAGCAACCTGGGTAGACGCAGCCACCTGAGGGAGCGCTCCAGCCTGGGGAAGGGCGTTGCTAATGGCAAGCTGAGCGACAGCATCGCGAGAAAGCCAGATAGAGCGCGCACGGGCAGTGGCAGCAGTAGATTCGCGCTCAGTGGGTGTGAAGTCAGCGGGCAGAACAGCAGGGGGGTCTGGGCAGGGGAGCGTACCGTCAAGGTGTGCGGACAGCGGTTCACCATCCTGCCGATGGCCAGTGAGTTGGCGTCGGAGGTCGGCAAGCCACGCCTCGAACTCTAGAGGCTGGCCTTCAGCGTCGAACCGAAGCTCCGCCGCCATCAGGGGCAGTGCAGGTCAGGGCAGTACAGTGCAGTGCGGTGCAGGGCAAAGCAGGGCAGTGTAGTGCGGTGCAGGGCGGTGCAGTGCTGTGCAGTGCGATGTAGGGCAGTGCAGGGCGGTGCAGGGCGGTGCAGGGCAGTGTAGTGCGGTGCAGGGCGGTGCAGTGCAATGCAGGGCGGTGCAAGGAGGGGGGAACCGTACCAGTGAGGATGCAAGGGCCGGGGCAGGGTGCGACAGGGCCCGGAGAGCGCGACGGGGCCGAGCGGGCGCGACGGGGCCGGGCAGGGCGCAACTGGGGCCGGGCGGGTGCAACGGGGCCGGGCAGGGCGCAACGGGGCCGGGCGGGTGCGACGTGGCCGGGCGGGTGCGACGGGGCCGGGCGGGTGCGACGGGGCCGGGCAGGGCGCAACGGGGCCGGGCGGGTGCGACGGGGCCGGGCGGGTGCGACGGGGCCGGGCGGGTGCGACGAGGCCGGGCGGGTGCGATGGGGGCCGGGCGGGTGCGACGGGGCCGGGCAGGGCGCGACGGGGCCTGAAGGCGTGACGGGGCCCAGGAGGGGCGCTACGGGGCCCAGGAGGGGCGCTACGGGGCCCAGGAGGGGCGCTACGGGGCCCAGGAGGGGCGCTACAGGGCGAGGGGCGCAGCGGGGCCCGGGAGGGTCACAACAGGGCTAGGGGGGTCGCGAGGGGGCCCAGGAGGGGCGCGGCAGGGCTAGGGGCACGAAGGGCCCAGGGGGTCGCGACGGGCCTAGGGGGTCGCGACGGGGCCCAGGGGGTCGCGACGGGGCTAGAGGGTCGCAACGGGGCTAGGGGGGTCGCGACGGGGCTAGGGGGTCGCAACGGGGCCCAGGGGGTCGCGACGGGGCTAGAGGGTCGCAACGGGGCTAGGGGGGTCGCGACGGGGCTAGGGGGTCGCGACGGGGCCCAGGAGGGGCGCGGCAGGGCTAGGGGCACGACGGGGCCCAGGGGGTCGGGGGGAGGCGCGGCGTGTCAACTTATACATATTATCTATGTAGAAGTTATAGGCTAGACTGAGGTATGCTTCTAGTGAGTACAACCAACTGGTATTTGTTCTAGGTTTCCACCTCTAGTAATCATTCGTTTCTACGTTAACATGGTATCACCCTTAGGTTAGGATCCCCCCGCCTACCGCTTCCGCCCGTCGCGCCTCCTAGGCCCCGTCGCGCCCCCTAGGCCCCGTCGCGCCCCCCCTGGGCCCCGTCGCGCTCGTTAGGCCCCGTCGCGCCCCCCCTGGGCCCCGTCGTGCCCGCTGGGCCCCGTCGCGCCTCCTAGGCCCCGTCGCGCTCCCCCTGGGCCCCGTCGCGCCCGCTGGGCCCCGTCGCGACCCCTAGGCCCTAACGCGCCCCCGCTGGGCCCCGTTGCGCCTCCTAGGCCCCGTCGCGCCCCCCATGGGCCCCGTCGAGCCCGCTGAGCCCCGTCGTGCCTCCTAGGCATCGTCGCGCCTCCTAAGCCCCGTCGCGTCCCCCCCCTCTGGGCCCCGTCGCGCCCGTTCGGCCCCGTCGCGCCCGCTGGGCCCCTTCGCGCTTCCTAGGCCCCGTCGCGCCTGCTAGGCCCCGTCGCGCCCCCCCTGGGCCCCGTCGCGCCCGTTAGGCCCCGTCGCGGCCCCCCTGGGCCCCGTCGTGCCCGCTGGTCCCCGTCGCGCCTCCTCGGCCCCGTCGCGCCCCCCCTGGGCCCCGTCGTGCCCGCTGGGCCCCGTCGCGCCCCTTAGGCCCCGTCGCGCCCGCTGGCCCCTGTCGCGCCTGCTGTTAGCGCTCGCCCGCCTGGCCTCCTCCTAGTGCCGCTCGGCCTCCTCCTAGTGCCGCCCGGCCTCCTCCTAGTGCCGCCCGGCCCCTTCCTAGCGCCGCCCGGCCTCTCCTCAGCGCTGCCCGGCCCCTCCTCGTGCCTGACCGGCCCCAGCAGCACCAGCCTGGCCCCTCCCAGCACCAGCCCGGCCCCAGAGCACCTGCCCGCCTCCCCTGCTCGGCCTGCCGTGTCCTCTCGGGCCCTGTGTCTTCTGCTCGCCTGCGCTGGGCTGCTAGCTGCTGCCCTACTGGAGAGTGCTGCCGCCGTGTCCCCGCGCCGCTGTGCTCCTGTGCCGCTGAGGAGCTGTGCTGCTGTGCCGCTGTGTCGCTGAGGAGCTGTGCCGCTGACCCTGCACGATGGCTGACTTTGTGCTCCGCCTGGACGCTGAGGGCCACGCGGTTGACTTCGCCGCCTGGCTCTCCGATCTCCGCCGCCAGCTTACAGGTCAGCGCCAGGATGGCCACTCTCTGGTTGTCCATGCTGATGGCTTGCTCCCCCGTCCCCCTGCACCTACTCCCCTCCCTGCTGACCCCTCCTCTGATGACCGTGAGGCTTTCTCTACTGCTGCGCTGGCCTGTGCGGTCTGGGACTCACGCGATGCAGTAGCTCAGGTTGCTATTAGTCACGCCCTCTCTGTGTCTGAGCGCTCGCGTTTTGCTACTGTTGAAACGGCCAAAGCTTATTTAGACGCCGTTATTGCTCGCTATTCCACCCCTGCCTCCGCTTCTGCTGGCCGCTTGCTCTTTCCGATGCTGTTCCCAGACCTGGCTGCCTTCCCTACTGTCGCAGATTTTGCCACTCATTTGCGTGCCCTAGAGACTCGCTATCGCACTGCCAGCACTGCTGCCCAGCTCACTGCGCTCCCCCCTCCTTTCTGCATGACGCTCTATTTTATCGCTATGCGCCTGCCAGACCGCCTCGCTAGTGCTCGCGACCACTTTCTTAGCCAGCACCCGAGTGACCTCACCCTGGCCGCCTTTGTCGACACCCTCACTGAGATCGAGACTCGCCAGCGCACTATCGCTCAGTCGAGCGGTGCGCCGGCAGTCTCTATCTTTCACGACTGTGCCCCATCCCAGTGCACGTTCACTGACGTTTCGGCTGCGGTCGCCACGGCGACCCCTCTTACCGAGACGGCTGCTGCTGTCCACCCGGAGCAGCGCTCGCGTCGCGGTGGCCGTGGCCGCCAGGGAGGTAGGGGTGGCGACGCAGGTGGTAGTGGTCGTGGTGGTGGTGACGGTAGTCCGCCTGAGGGGACTACTACCGGTGGGCAGGAGCAGCAGCCCCAGCAGCAGCAGGACCAGCCCCAGCCGCAGCCGCCGTCCCAGCAGCACCCGCCGCAGCCGTGGGCTCGTCTCCCGCCTGGTTGGCCCGGCACCTCCGGAGGCGGTGGCCGTGGTGGCGGCCCGCGCAGCTTGGCGTCTACCAGCGGCTCCAGTGCTGTGACCTGCCAGTACCAGCTTCAGACCGGGCCTCTCCGCGGCACTCTGTGCCGCCGCCCGCACCCGACTGCCCGCTGTTTCCGCCGCCTCGACGATCTTTTTCGTCTTCGCTTTGGCCCGGCCCCGGACCTCCCTGACTGGCACAGCCTGCTCCGCCAGGGCGTGCCGATCTTTGAGTTAGACATGGATCAGATAGGTGCTGCTTTGCATGCTTTGTATGGTGACGCTTCTAGTGTTGCTCGATCTTACTACCCTGTGTACTCTAGTTTAGGTGTTTCACCCTTGTGTAGCTTAGCTTCCCCTGCTGCGACAGGCGTAGGACTGCCTAGGTTGCCTAGTCTAGTCGCTGCACCGGCTCCGTCCCCGGCCTCCGCCACTGCGTCGCTGTCCTTAACTCTCGACTCTGGTGCTTCTGCCTGCTTCTTCCGCGACCGTTCCATGCTCACGCCGCTTGCTGCACCTGCTGTTGTCTCTCTCGCTGACCCCTCTGCGGGTCCGGTCGTCGCGCGCAGTTCTACGTCCCTTCCCTGTCCGGCAGTTCCCTCGGGCTCCCTTACTGGCCTCCACGTTCCCTCGTTCTCCAGGAACCTGGTTGGTGTCGGCTGTCTCCAGGACCTCGGCGTCACCACCACGTTCCCCAGGCATGAGCGGTTCGCTGTCTGTTCTGAGGCTGTCTCAGGTTCCCCCCTTGCGACGTTCCCCCGGGACCCGGTGTCCGGTCTGTTTACCCTACACACCGCTTCCCCCCCGGTTGGTGCGTCCTCCCAGGTCGCTGCAGCTTGCTCGTGTCGGTCCCTCACTCACCCCTCCCTTCTCTGGCACCACCGCTTAGGTCACCCTGCTCTCCCGCGTCTGCGTCACATGTCCCAGCACGGTCTTGTCTTAGGTCTCCCCGCGTCGCTCCCTACCCTTCCTCCCTCGACTGCGCCACCGTGCACGCCTTGCGTCGAGGGTCGGCTCCGCCGTGCTCCTCACTCCTCCTCGCTGCGTCCTGCTACTGCCCCCCTTCAGACCCTGCACTTGGACGTTTGGGGCCCAGCCCCCGTCCCCGGACCGCGCGGTGAGCGCTACTTCCTTGTGCTCGTCGACGACTACACGCGCTACACCACGATGTTTCCCCTGGAGCGGAAGGCCGACGTGCCCGACGTTCTTCTCCCGTGGGTTGTGGCTGCGCGTCTCCACCGCGGTCTCCCCGTGTTGTGTCTCCAGGTCTGTCCTTGCCGCGTCCCCCTTCCCCGGTGCCTCCGCCCCCACTGTCGCAGTCGCCGACCCCGCTGCCGCCGCCGTCGCCGTCGCCGCCGCAGCCGTCACCGCTGTCGTCGCCGCCGCCGCCGCTGTCGCTGCCGCAGCCTTCGCCGCTGTCGCCGCCGCCGCAGCCGTTGCCGCCACTGCCGCCGCTGCTCTCGGCCCCTGGGGGTGCTGGTGTGGAGGAGGGTGTTCGTCCTGCGGCTTCTGGGGGTGCCGCTGGTGTTGGAGGGGGTTCTCGCTCTGGGGGTGTTGGTTCTGGGGGTGCTGCTGTTGAGTGTTCTGCCGACGGTCGTTCTGCCTCTGCTGGTCCGAGAGTTCCGGCCCAGCCGTCGTCGCCGCCGCAGCAGCAGTCGCCGCCGGTTTCCGCTCTCCGCCTGCTCAGCCTTCCCTCCCCGGACCGCGCGCCGGTGTCTCCCCCACCGCCTCCTGACCTTCCTGTCTACGGTCCTGTGTTCCCGCCGCCAGACTCGTCTCCGGCCCGTCTTCCTCCTCGTTCCCCTCCTGTGTCTCCTCCGCTGTCCCCTGACCCTACCCCTCCGTCTCACGTTTGGGCTCGCCGTCCCTCCCGTGCTCGTCCCGTCTCTCCTGTCCTGCCCACCCACCCTATGTTGCTCCGTTCCCACTCGTCTCGTCCTCCCCTCCTCCCGTCCCCTCCTCCCTCGTCCCTTGCTGTTGCACCTCCTCCGTTCTCTGACTACCTCCGTGTTGCTCGTCCCCTTGTCCCTCGGGTCCTTGCCTCTCTTGTTACCGACCCTGCTGTTCCTGTCTCGCGCCTTGACGCGCTTGTCGCTGCTGTCGCTGACTTCGCTTCTACCCGCCGCCTTGACTACGCTACCGCTCTGGTCTCTGACCCTGCCCGTCCTCTGTCCGTCGGGGGTGCTCCTGCCCTTGGCAGTGACGTCCTAGAGGACAGGCAGTACGAGCTGGCTTTCCTTTCCGAGGCTGCTCCCCATCTCTGCTCCATGCTGTTAGTCCCTGAGGGTGACCCAGACGCCTTCGACATCCCGACCCCTCGCACCTACGCTGAGGCCACCTCGGGACCTTGGGCCTCTCAGTGGATAGCTGCCATGGAGCAGGAGATGGCATCTTGGAGATCCACCGGCACTTACGTCGACGCAGTTCCCCCGCCTGGGGTGAACGTAGTCGATGGTCGGTGGCTCTTCAAGGTGAAGCGCCCCCCTGGAGAGCCGCCTGTCTTCAAGGCGCGCTATGTGGCCAGAGGTTTCAGTCAGCGCGAGGGGGTTGACTTCTTCCAGACCTTCGCCCCGACCCCGAAGATGACCACTCTTCGGGCGCTGCTACACGTAGCAGCACAGCGTGACTACGAGCTTCACTCCCTCGACTTCTCTACTGCCTTTCTTCAGGGCAGCCTACACGAGCAGGTCTACCTGCGCCGACCACAGGGCTTCACTAGTACCTTCCCTCCTGGGACCCAGTGGCTTCTCAGGCGCCCGGTCTACGGCCTGCGTCAGGCTCCCCGCGAGTGGCACGACACGCTACGTGCCACGTTAGCAGACCTGCAGTTCTTTCCGTCCTCTGCTGACCCTTCACTGTTTGTGCGTTCCGGCCAGACTCCGTTCTACATCCTTGTCTACGTAGACGACCTGGTCTTCGCTACTCCTGACAGGGACGCACTGGCCTCTGTGAAGGCTGAGCTGCTGAAGAGACACACCTGCACTGACCTTGGAGAGCTGCGTCGCTATCTTGGCCTGCAGATCTCTAGGGACAGAGCAGCACGCACCATCACTCTGACCCAGTCACACTTGGTGCGTCAGGTCCTTCAGAGGTTCGGTCTTCAGTTCTCCTCTGCACAGCTCACACCTCTACCCGTAGACCATGGGCTCTCTGCTCCCGTTCCTGAGGAGCCAGTAGAGCCCAGTGGCCCCTACGCAGAGCTGGTGGGTTGCCTCATGTACCTGATGACTTGCACTCGCCCAGATCTCGCATACCCTCTCAGCATCCTGGCTCGCTTTGTGGCTACAGGCAGACACCGACCTCAGCACTGGTCTGCCGCTAAGAGGGTTTTGCGTTATCTTGCTAGTACATCAGGCATGGGGTTAGTGCTAGGAGGACGCAGGCCAGTGGTCCTTACTGGGCACACAGACGCTTCTTGGGCAGACGACGCTGAGACGCTCAGGTCGTCGCAGGGCTACTGTTTCAGCCTTGGTTCGGGTGCTATCTCTTGGAGATCCACTCGCTCGTCGTATGTGGCTCAGTCTAGCTGTGAGGCTGAGATCTACGCTGGTGCCATGGCGGCACAGGAGCTCCGCTGGCTGACCTTCTTGCTCACAGACTTAGGTGAGCGGCCTAGCTCTGCCCCGGTCCTGTACGCTGACAACAGGGCCATGATACTCCTGTGTCAGGAGCCTCGGATTGAGGGCAGAGCGAAGCATATCCAGCTGCGGTACTTTCTCCTGCGCGAGCTACAGCAGCGCCGCCAGGCCCGCGTAGTTCACTTGGCCTCAGGTGCCAACACAGCTGATATCTTTACTAAGGCGCTTGCGCCTAAAGATCATCAGCGGCACTGTGTACAGCTTGGTCTTGTTCCTGTAGCTACTCCCCTGTTAGGATCCTGATTGTGTACTCTCTATTATATATGCTTGTCAGACTGGCCTTGTGGCCTTACCTCCAGTGGCTGGACTAGTAGTGCCACCCTGGCTTGCTTTAGTTTTGGTTGTATTCTTGCTGACTGGTCTCCAGACCCCTGCCTCAGTGGTTGGACTAGTAGTGCCGCCCTGAGCTGTTTGCTTCTTGTTTAGTTTCACCCCTTGTCTAGCCTAGGGGGTGTGTCACCTTATACATATTATCTATGTAGAAGTTATAGGCTAGACTGAGGTATGCTTCTAGTGAGTACAACCAACTAGTACTTGTTCTAGGTTTCCACCTCTAGTAATCATTCGTTTCTACGTTAACACGGCGGAGCCTAGTTAGGGAACGAGCGGAAGCGATAGGTGGGGGGATCCTAACCTACGCGTGATACCATATCAAAATGAGAGAGAAGAATGATTGAGTAGTGGGAGAGTACAGATAGATATACCTAAGTATTGTACCCTCTAAGAGGTGACCCTATACAGTCTATGCAAACATAACAAATACACATGTTTGACATCGCCAACCCCCCAACCTTGCTTCACTAACCTGACACAAACCTGAAATTCCTGAGCAATGGGCAATCCGGGGCTATTCCGAACCTCGAGAAAACATACGCCTTTTCAGCCGGAATTTGAATGTCTAAAATCGCCATGATGCACCGAGTCTAATGCACATCTTAAAAATTCTGTCCTCAAATATAACACCAGGGTGCTATAGCCTAAACGCGAAATAGAGCACCCACCCCCTTGATTTTGCATGAATTTTGTACTATACCCGGGGTGTTATTGTCAAACATGTTTAGTTATCATGCTTGTATAGACTGTATAGGGTTATCTTCTAGAGAGTACAACATTTAGGTATATGTTTGTGTACTCTCTCTCTCTATTCATTAATTTCACTGTTCGTTATGGTATCACGCGTAGGTAGGATCCCCCCCCCCCCCCCTCACGCTTCCACTCGCCCCCTAGCTGGGCCCCGTCGTGCTCCTAGCCCCGTCGCGACCCTCCCTAGCCCCGTCGCGACCCTCCCTAGCCCCGTCGCGCCCCTTCCTGGGCCCCGTTGCGCCCCTTTCTGGGCCCCGTCGCGCTCCTCCCAGGCCTCGTAGCGCCCCTCCTGGGCCCCATTGCGCTCCTCCCAGGCCCCGTCGCGCCCCTTCCAGGGCTTCGTAGCGCCCCTCCAGGCCCCGTCGCGCCCCTTTCAGGGCTTCGTAGCGCCCCTCCAGGCCCCGTCGCGCCCCTTCCAGGGCCTGGTAGCGCCCCTCCAGGGCCCCGTCGCGCTCCTCCCAGGCCCCGTAGCGCCCCTCCTGGGCCCCATTGCGCTCCTCCCAGGCCCCGTCGCGCCCCTCCCTAGCCCAGTCGCGCTCCTCCCAGGCCCCGTAGCGCCCCTCCTGGGCCCCATTGCGCTCCCCCCAGGCCCCGTCGCGCCCCTACCTGGGCTTGGTAACGCCCCTCCAGGCCCCGTCGCGCCCCTACCCATCACCGTCGCCCCTGCTCGGCCCCGTCGCCCCTGCTCGGCCCCGTCGCCCCTGCTCGGCCCCGTCGCCCCTGCTCGGCCCCGTTGCGGCCTATCGGCCGCGTGGCGCCCGCCCGGCCCCTGTCGCGGCTGCCCGGCCCCTGTCGCACCTGCCCGGCCCCTGCTCGCCCGCCCGGCCCCGTCGCCCCTGCCCGGCCCTGCTGTGGCCTGCCCGGGCCCCGTCCCTGCCGCCCGGCCCCGTCGCCGCCGCCCGGCCCCGTCGCAGCCGCCCGGCCCTGTCGCAGCCGCCCGGCCACGTCGCAGCCGCCCGGCCACGTCGCAGCCGCCCGGCCCGTCGCCCCTGCCCGGCCCTGCTGTGTCCGGCCCGGCCTCGTCCCTGCCGCCCGGCCCCGTCGCAGCCGCCCGGCCCCGTCGCAGCCGCCCGGCCACGTCGCAGCCGCCCGGCCTTGTCGCTGCCGCCCGGCCCCGTCGCCGCCGCCCGGCCCCGTCGCAGCCGCCCGGCCCCGTCGCCGCCGCCCGGCCTTGTCGTGCCTGCCCGGCCCCGACGCACCTGCCCCGGCCCTCCATACTTCCTGGTACTGTCCCCCGTTCCCCGCACCACTTTGCACCCTCCTGCACTTTCCTGCCCCGCCTTGCATCGCATTGCACCTCACTGGATCGCACTGACCGCACTGCACCGCACTGGACCGCACTGCACCGCACTGCATCGCACTGCACCGCACTGGACCGCACTGCACCGCACTGCATCGCACTGCACCGCACTGCACTGTCCTCCACTGCCCCTCATGGCTGCTGAGCTTCGTTTTGATGTTGAGGGTCAGCCTCTGGAGTTCGAGGCGTGGTTGGCTGACCTTCGCCGCCACCTCACTGGCCAGCGGCAGGACGGCCACCCGCTTTCTGCACACCTAGACGGTATGCTCCCCTGCCCTGACCCCCCTGCTGTGCTGCCCGCTGATCCCACGCCCGCTGAGCGCGAGTCCACTGCCGCTGCTGCCCTTGCCCGCTCTGTCTGGCTTTCCCGCGATGCCCTTGCTCAGCTCGCCATTAGCAATGCCCTCCCCCCCACTGAGCGCCCTCGCTTTAGAACCATTCCTACCGCCCAGGCCTACCTCGATGCTGTCATCAAGCGCTATTCTACCCCTCCTGCTGCCTCAGTGGGTCGCCTGATCCTTCCCCTGCTCTTTCCTGACCTGGCGTCTTTCCCCACTGTCTCTGACCTCGCTGCCCACCTGCGCTCGATAGATGAGGCCTGGCGCGCTGCCTGCACTGATGCTCAGCTTAGAGTCCACCAGCCTCCCATGACCTCTACCCTCTACCTCCTTGCCACCCGCCTACCTGACCGCCTTGCCGCCGCCCGCGACCAGTTCCTTAGCATCCACCCTGCTGCTCTCACCCTCACCGACTTTGTTGACACCCTGACTGCCATAGAGACTCGTCACCGCTCCATAGCCCTGGCGAGCGGTACAGTACCGGTCCCTATCTTTCAGGGTTGTGCCCCCGCTCAGTGTACCTTCTCCGACGGCTCTGTCGCTGTGGCTGAGACTGCTGCTGCAGTGCAGTCCCGCTCGGCGAAGGGCCGCCGCCCCAAGGTTGGGAGCGGCGGAGGCGGCGGGGGTGCGGGTGGGGGTAGTGGTGGAGGCGGGTCGTCCGGTGCCAATGCGGACGTGGGGACCCTGCCCGGTCCAGCTGCCCCGCTGCCTCCACAGTTGCAGCAGCCGCAGCAGCAGCAGGCGCCGCAGCCGCAGCCTTGCAGCAGCCGCAGCAGCCGCCGCAGACGAGGCCGGCGAGTACTCTCCCACCTGGGTGGCCTGGAGCTGGTGGTGGTCGTGCGCGTGGTGGTGCACCGGGTGGTGGTTCTGGAGGCGGGCCCTGTCAGTACCAGATCCAGACCGGTCCTCGCCGCGGCTTCGCTTGCGGTAAGATCGGTCATTCTACTCCTCGCTGTTTTCGTCGCCTGGACGACCTGTTCCGCCAGCGCTTTGGCCCGGCGCCCGACCTCCCGGACTGGCACAGCTTGCTTAGGCGTAGCGTTAGGATTTTTGACTTGGACATGGATGCCATTGTAGCGGCCTTGCATGTGATGTATGCTGATGACTCTAGTGTGCTTCCCTCTTATTACCCCGTGTTGCCTAGTGTAGCGGTGCCTAGCGTAGACTCCCCTGCTGCGTCAGGCGTAGGATCTCCTGCTTTGCTTAGCCTTGGTGCTTCCACCGCTTCACTGCTGCCTCGCGCGACTGCTGCGCTTTCCTTCACCTTGGACTCTGGCGCCTCCCGGTGTTTCTTCCGCGACTCCACGACGCTGACGCCGCTGCCTGTTCCCGCTGCAGTTACTCTTGCTGACCCCTCCGGTGGTCCCGTCGTTGCCCGCAGTTCCACCTCCCTTCCCTGTCCGGCGGTTCCTTCGGGCACTCTCACAGGTCTGCATATCCCCTCGTTCTCCAGGAACCTAGTTGGTGTCGGCTGCCTCCAGGACCTTGGCGTCACCACTACGTTCCCTGGTCACGAGCGGTATGCTGTCTGTACCGAGGCCGCCACTGGTGCCCCCCTTACCACTTTCCCCCGGGACCCGGTGTCCGGCCTGTTCACACTTGACACCGCGCCGTCCCCGGCTGGGTCTTCCCCCCGGTAGTTGCGTCCACCCAGGTTGCAGCCGCGTGCTCCTGTCGGTCCCTCACTCACCCGACTCTCCTTTGGCACCACCGCCTTGGTCACCCTGCACTCCCACGTCTGCGTCACATGTCCCAGCACGGTCTCGTCCTTGGTCTCCCCGGTTCGTTCCCCGAGTTTCCCTCCTCCCCCGCCCCACCGTGCACGCCTTGTGTCGAGGGCCGGCTCCGCCGTGCCCCTCACTCCTCCTCTTTTCCCCCTACCACCGCACCACTGCAGACTCTGCACATGGACGTCTGGGGCCCAGCCCCGGTCCATGGGCCGCGTCGCGAGCGCTTCTTCCTAGTGCTTGTCGACGACATCACGCGCTACACCACCGTCTTCCCCCTGGAGCGGAAGGCCGACGTGCCTGACGTTCTCATCCCCTGGCTTGTCTCTGCTCGTGTCCACCGCGGTCTCCCTGCCTTGCGCCTTCACTCCGACCGGGGTGGCGAGTTTGCCTCAGGTGTCCTTGGTCGCTTCTGTCGTGCGGAGGGCATCACCCAGACGTTTACCCTGCCGGACTCCCCGCAGCAGAATGGGGTCGCTGAGCGACGCATCGGTTTGGTCATGGAGGTGGCTCGCACCTCCATGATCCACGCCGGTGCACCCCATTTTCTGTGGCCGTTCGCCGTGCGCTACGCCGCTCACCAGCTTAACCTGTGGCCGCACCCCCAGTGGCCGCAGGTTTCGCCGACCCTTCTGTGGACCGGGTCCCCTGGTGACGCGTCTGCGTTCCGCGTCTGGGGCTGCCTTGCTCACGTTCGTGCCTCTGGCACGGACAAGCTCACTGCCCGCACCCTCCCCTGCGTCTTCCTCGGTTTCCCCCTTGACGCGTCCGACTGGCACTTCTACCACCCGCCGTCTCACCGCTTCTTTCACTCTCGCGACGTCACCTTTGACGAGTCCGTCTCCTTCTACCGCCGCTTTCCCCACCGTGGTCCCCCGGTTACTCCCCCCCTTTTCCTGGTTCCTCCCTCCCTGGTGGTCCCTGCCCCTCCCCCCCCCCCGCCCCCCCGTCCGGCCCCCTCTGGTGTGTCTCACGTCACCCCCCTCCCGTCGGTCGTCCCGGTCGACGAGTCTTCTGACTCTGGTAGTCCTCCGGCGCAGTCCTCGCCGTCTCTGTCCCTCCCCACCGCCTCCGCAGCCGCCGTCGCCGCAGCTGCTGCAGCCGTCGTCTCCACCGCCGCCGCCGTTGCAGCCGTCGTCTCCGCCGCCGCCGCCGTCGCAGCCGTCGCTGCAGCCGCCGCCGCCGCCGCCGCTGTCGTCGCTGCCGCCGTTTGTGGACTCTGGGGGTGTCCCTTCTGGGGGTGCAGGTGTGGAGGGTTCGGGAGGTAGCCGTCGCGCAGCTTGTGGCCCTGGAGTTGGTGTTGTGTCGCCGCAGCAGCAGTCCCCGCCTGTGTCCGCCCTCCGTCTGCTCGGCCTTCCGTCTCCTGACCCTGCGCCTGTTCCTCTCCTGCCGTCTCCCCCTCTTCCCGTCTACGGCCCCGTGTTCCCTCTGCCAGACTCGTCCCCGGCTCGTCTTCCCCCTCGTTCCCCTCCTGTGTCCCCTCCTCTGTCTCCTGACCCGACGCCGCCCTCACACGTCTGGTCTCGCCGCCCCTCTCGTGCTCGTCCTGTCTCCCCTGTCCCGCGCTCTCACCCTATGTTGCTCCGTTCCCACGCGTCTCGACCTCCCCTCCTCCCGTCTCCTCCTCCGTCTTCTCTTGTCGTTGCGTCTCCTCCTCTGTCCGACTCCTTTCGTGCCGCTCGTCCTCTTGTTCCTCGGGTCCTTGCCTCTCTCGTTACCGACCCGTCTGTTCCCGTGTCGAGTCTTGACGCCCTCGTCGCTGCGGTCGCTGACTTCGCCTCTACCCGCCGCCTTGACTACGCCACCGCTCTGGTCTCTCACCCTGCCTGTCCTCCGTCTGTCGGGGGTGCTCCTGCCCTCGGCAGTGACGTCCTGGAGGACCGCCAGTTTGAGCTTGCTTTCCTGTCCGAGGCTGCTCCCCATCTCTGTTCCATGCTGCTAGTCCCTGAGGGTGACCCAGACGCTTTCGACATCCCGACCCCTCGTACTTACGCTGAGGCGGTTTCGGGACCCTGGGCCTCTCAGTGGATAGCTGCCATGGAGCAGGAGATGGCATCTTGGAGATCCACCGGCACCTTCGTCGACGCAGTTCCCCCACCTGGGGTGAACGTGGTCGATGGCCGTTGGCTCTTCAAGGTGAAGCGCCCTCCTGGAGAGCCGCCTGTGTTCAAGGCGCGCTACGTGGCTAGAGGCTTCAGTCAGCGCGAGGGGGTGGACTTCTTTCAGACTTTCGCTCCTACCCCGAAGATGACTACTCTTCGGGTGCTGCTACACGTAGCGGCTCAGCGTGACTACGAGCTTCATTCCCTCGACTTCTCCACTGCCTTTCTTCAGGGCAGCCTTCACGAGCAAGTCTACCTGCGTCGCCCTCAGGGCTTTACTGGCACCTTCCCCCCTGGGACCCAGTGGCTTCTGCGGCGGCCAGTCTACGGCCTGCGCCAGGCGCCTCGTGAGTGGCACGACACTTTGCGTGCTACCCTTGCTGACCTGCAGTTCTTTCCGTCCTCTGCAGACCCCTCGCTCTTCGTTCGTGCTGGCTCGACTCCGTTCTACATCCTCGTCTACGTAGACAACCTGGTCTTTGCCACTGCTGACAGGGACGCACTGGCCTCCGTGAAGGCAGAGCTGCTGAAGAGACACACCTGCACTGACCTTGGAGAGCTGCGCCGTTACCTTGGCTTGCAGATCTCCAGGGACAGAGCCGCGCGCACCATCACCCTGACTCAGTCACACTTGGTGCGCCAGGTCCTTCAGAGGTTCGGCCTTCAGTTCTCCTCCGCACAGCCCACCCCTCTTCCTCTGGACCACAGACTCTCCGCTCCAGTTCCTGAGGAGTCGGTAGATCCCAGTGGTCCTTACGCTGAGCTAGTGGGTTGCCTCATGTACCTGATGACTTGCACTCGCCCAGATCTCGCATACCCTCTCAGCATCCTGGCTCGTTTCGTGGCCACAGGCAGGCACCGACCTCAGCACTGGTCTGCCGCTAAGAGGGTTTTGCGTTATCTTGCAAGTACATCGGGCATGGGGTTAGTGCTAGGCGGACGCAGGCCAGTGGTCCTTACTGGACACACAGACGCTTCTTGGGCAGACGACGCCGAGACGCTCAGGTCTTCCCAGGGCTACTGCTTTAGCCTTGGTTCAGGTGCTGTCTCGTGGAGAGCTACCCGTTCTTCGTCTGTTGCCCAGTCCAGCTGTGAGGCCGAGATCTACGCCGGTGCCATGGCGGCACAGGAGCTCCGCTGGCTGACCTTCTTGCTCACTGACTTAGGTGAGCGGCCTAGCTCTGCCCCGGTCCTGTACGCTGACAACAGGGCCATGATCCTCCTGTGTCAGGAGCCTCGACTCGAGGGCAGAGCGAAGCACATCCAGCTGCGGTACTTCCTCCTGCGTGAGCTACAGCAGCGTCGCCAGGCTCGCGTAGTACACTTAGCCTCCGGTGCCAACACAGCTGATATCTTTACGAAGGCGCTTGCGCCTAAAGATCATCAGCGGCACTGTGTGCAGCTTGGTCTGGTTCCTGTAGTCTCTCACTTACTCGGGCCTTGACTCTGTACTGTCCTATATATCTGTGTGTACACTCAGACTGGACTTGTGTCCTCTTACAGTGGTTGGACTAGTAGTGCCGCCCTGTACTAGTTCTTGCCTTGCCTGTACTCCTTCTGACTGGTCTTTTAGACCCTTGTCTCAGAGGCTGGACTAGTAGTGCCACCCTGAGCTGCTTGTCTAGAACATTCCCCTATGCAGTCCAGGGGGTGTGTCAAACATGTTTAGTTATCATGCTTGTATAGACTGTATAGGGTTATCTTCTAGAGAGTACAACATTTAGGTATATGTTTGTGTACTCTCTCTCTCTATTCATTAATTTCACTGTTCGTTAGTTATATCCGGGGGATTACGGTAACAGATTACAATACATAAATTGAAGGTAACCAAAACAGTATACCTACCACTTTCGGAGAAATGAAGGAAACCAATAAAATGCATAAATTGAGAAAAGAAAAAACAGAATGAATTAGCCAGAGAGGATGAACCGCCAGGGCATCCATCCACCTGCACATCTCGATTCTCCACCACCCAGTACGACATGTCAGCAGCAGCATCTGCTGCTGCTGCTGCTGCGGCTGCTGCTGGATCTGCTGCTGCAACCTCTACTCACTCCCAATCCATCCTCTCCACACCCTGTGCACGCTGTGCCGTGCCAAGCACACTTAGCAAAACACTCCCTTCACGGCTTGGGTTTGCAGAGCACCTTGCCAACGTAGAGCGTGTAGGAAGAGCATTTGAAGCCCGGGTTGTAGTAGTACATGAGAGAGTAGGAGCACTTGAAGATCTTGCACACCACACTGGCGCACGTGTCTCCGCGCACCACCGTGTACGACCCGTAGTAGCAGTACGTGGCGCCTATCAGCGTCAGGCTGCTCACACACACCTGCTCACAGGGGAGGGAGGGAGAGGAGGGGGGGGGATGGAGGAGAGGAGGTAAGAATGTGATGAGGCATGAGGGCAGCAGCAGAATATGGAGAGGGCCGATGCGACAGCACTAGCCTGCATGGCTCGTGCCGTCGCAGTGGTCTGCTTGGTACAGCCAAGAACACCACCCGGCGGCACTGCACGCAACTGTGGCAGCCACTACAGTGCACACGGCACGGCATGAGCGGGGCAGGGCAGGGAAGGGTAGGGTAGGGCAGGCCGGGCGGGGTGGGACAGGGTAGGGCAGGGCGGGCACAGGGGGGGGGAGGGGGGGAGCGGACCTGTTGGCCGACGAGGCGCTGGGAGGAGTCAGCGGAGCAGATGATGCCAGGGTTATAGGAGTAGAGCTGTGCCGCTGTGATGGGCGGCTGCGCGTGCGCCATGATGTCGTCGCACGTCTCCCCGGGGTTCACCGTGTAGTAGTTCGTGCACGACAACGGCTGGGGGGTGCCCTGCTCCATGCACAGCTGGTGGGCGGAGCGGGGGGAGGGAGAGGGGGAGAGAGAGAGGTGAGGTGGGGTGGGATGGGGGGTGGAAGTGAGGAAAGGTATAGCAGGCCAAGGGTATCCCGGGGTGGAGGCGAGGGAGGGTGATGAGGCACAGGAGGCGAGACCCGAGGTGGAAAAGAATCGATGAGAGAGGGATGGACACCAATGGAATGATGATGCGGTGGCGATGGTGAGTTGAGGGCGTCAGAGGGGGGTGGGCCAGGAACGCAGGAGAGGGAGAGAGAGTGCAGCAAGGGCAGTGCTAGGACGAGGTGAGGTGAGGTGAGGTGAGGTGAGGAGCACCTGCTGGCCGGGCACGAGCTGCATGCAGTTGAGGTCGGGGTTCAGCGCTGCCAGCTCCTCTGCTGTCAGCCCAAACATGCTCTGCACCCACTCACACGTGTCGCCCTGCCATTGGTGGGAGATGCGTGGGAGTAGGGAGACGCACAGGTACGATGGGAGTGGTGAGATGCACAGCACGCAGCAAGCAGCAAGGATTGAGCAACATTCATGACCGGGTCACGTGCATCACGCACCAGTGCGTCGCAGTGCCAGGTGGTGTGATGCGGTGCAGCGGGGTGCAGTGTGCATGGGAGCACACTGAACCATGGCAGCACACACCTGGGAGACAGTGAGCGGCACAATGCAGCCTGTGATGGTGCTGGCGCCCGCGCTGCTGGTGGCGGCTCGCACTGTGATGGACGTGCCCGCCTTGTACGTGGCGGGACACTTGAGCTTCTGCAAGAGAGCGGCAGGGGGGCGCAAAGGGAGAGGCAGGGAGGGCAGAGGGGAGAGGAGGGGAGAGGGGAGAAGGGAGAAGGGGGGCAGAAGGGGCATGAGATGGGAGGGGACATGGACGTGAGGAATCAGTTGGAGTGGAAAGGCAGGGTGGAGGGAGATGGAGGTGGCGGTGGGTGGGAGGTCGGAAATGGTGTTGAATCACGTGGTTGGGGGCTTGGCTCACCTTGTTGAGAAGGCGGAAGTCGCTCATGGAGAGGCTGTAGGTGGAGCGCACTTGGTCGCACGTCATGGTCGTGGGCAGCGACACCGTGTTGCTCTGCTTCGTCGCTGCAACCACGGCCAGCATCGGGGAGAGAGGGAGTGGGGGGTGGGGGGGAAGGGGAGGGTGGTGTAGCGGCTATGTGAGGAAAGGGCAAAGAGACAGGGCAGGTGCACTCAGGCCAGTCCCAGGAATAGACACATGAGCAGGTGCGGCACCAATGGACACTGCTAGCAGCCAAGGGAGGCGCACAGGGCGAGGCAGCAGACCCGCAGGGAGGAGAGGAGAAGGGGAGAGAGAAAAAGGGGGGAGAGCAGAGGGGAAGAGAGGAGCGGGCAAGAGAGGAGAGAGGGGGAGAGTGGGTGGGAGGGAGGTTTTACCTGGGATGCAGGTGGCGGTGGCGTCGGTGCGCATGCCCTGAGTGTACCCCGTGGAGCACAGGCACCAGTAGCTGCCCTTGCCGTCGTCCACGCACGTGCCAAAGCCACACGGGTTCATGGCGTAGAACGCACACACCTTGGCTGGTGGTGGCAAGGGCAGTGGGAGGGGAGAGGGAGGGAGAGGGAGGAGATGGTTGGGAGAGAGGGAGGAGACGAGGGAGGAGAGGGGAGGAGACGAGTGGGAGAAGCGAGGGAGAGGGGGAAGGGGTGAGAGGGATGCGGGGTGGAGGGTGTTGTGGGGGGGCTGGGAGGTAACCATCGGAGCGAGAGCAGGGAGAGCAGGGAGACAAGACACAGGTGAGGTGGGCCATAGTAGCCCATCGTACCGGGAGCACAGGTCTGGGTCTTGTCAATGTTGTTGACGGGGATGAAGTTGTCCGGGCACATGCACGAGTTCACTGTCTTCTTGCCCTTCAAAGGCGTGCATGTGCCGCCACCACACGGGTTGATGGGCTCGCATGGGTTCAGCCCTGCGCTCGCAAGGGCACAGGAGGGTGGTGGAGGGGGGGAGCAGGGAACAAGAGGAGCAGGGAGGAGGTCAGAGGGACAGGAGGGATGGAGAGGAAGAGGGGGTGAACTGACAACCGAGAGAGACAAACACACAGTGCTGCATGCGTGCCTGTGGTGTGCTCGTGCTCACCAATGATGGTGGGGTAGAGCGCGGGCATGGTGTTGACGCCGCAGACGCCGTTGCCCCCGCTGATGGCGAGGTGCATGTAGCCCTGGTCGCCCCACGACGCGCCCCATGAGTTGCGCACGATCCAGAGGGGCGGCGCCGCCAGAAGGTCGTAGCCCACGATGACCACCGCGTGGTTCACCACCTGGTTCGCGAAACACGCCGGGTCGTTGTACGTGAAGCCCTGGGGGGAGGGGGTGTGGTGAGCGGGACGGGTAGGGTAGGGGAGGGGAGGGGAGAGGTGGGGTGGGGTGGGGTGGGTTGGGATGGGAGAGAGTGATTGTGGGAAGTGACGGGAGAGCGAGAGCACAAGAGGGTAGAGAAACAAGGGAAGGCTAGTGGAGGGGGGGGGAGAGGGCGAGGGAGGGGAGGGAGCGAGAGAATGATAGCAGCAGAGGTGGCTCACCCCAGCGTAGGAGATGAAGGACTCCTGGTCGGCCTCCACGTACGCCACCACGGGCTGCTGCTGCACGGCCAGCGCCATGCCCATCCACCCGCCCATCGACACCTGCTCGTATGACGCAATGGCGAACGGCCCCGTGGACAGCTGCGCCAGGGAGAAGAGCGACCGCGGGGGCGCCAGCAGCCCATGCATGGTGGGGGCGGGCTCTGCTGCTGCTGCGGTTACAAGTGCGCCGCCTGATGCTGAGGATGCTGCTGCTGCTGTGCCGTCTTGCGTGGTCTGCTGGGGGTCGCTCAAGAGGAAGCGGCTGTGGCGCTTCCCGGAGCGGCGAAGCGCAGTCTGGCACAGGGGCAGCCCACGGTGGTGTTGGGAGTAGGGCGGGGGGAAAGGGGGGGGGTGGGGGGGAGGAGGGGAACGGAAGGGATGGTGAGGGGAGAAGGTGGGGCGGTGAGGTGAGGCAAAGTAGGCGGCGAGGAGTCCAAGCGGCAATGGCGCAGCAAGCAAGCCAAGGAGCAGAGTACCCACCTATCACAAGGCCATCCGCCAGCATGGAGAGGCAGAGTGCGTGTCACAGGGCACAGCGGCCACCAGCCAACCAGCATGCAGCGGCTTCTAGGTCACCAACCCCCCCGCTCCCCCACTCTACCCCCCCCCCTCCTCCCCCCCCCTTTCCCCCCACCCCCCCTCCCTCCCCCTGCATACTCTGCAGGAGGCGGGCGAGTAGATCCCCGTGTAGGGGTACTTGTACGCGAGCGGCAGGCCGCCGCTAGATGCAATGTAGTTGAAGGCGTGCGCGGGAAAGCCCCCCCCGCAGCTCCACTGGCCCTGGCAGTCCACCACACGCTGCTCCGACACGTTGGGCGGCGACGCCCCGTACACTATGGCGTACAGCGCCTCCGTCGCCGCCACTGGCGCGAACGCCCAGCACGACGCTGAGAGACACGGCAGGGGGAGGGAGGGGGTGGGGGGAGCGGCAGGGGAGGGGAGGAGAGGAAGAGTGCAAGAGGTGCTAGAGGTGTTGGAAGGGTGGGGGCATGTGGGGAGGAGGAGCAGTTGGGGTAGGGGGGGACAACAGCCGGGTGCGGGATGGAGAGAGGGGGAACAGCTGCCAGTGAGTTGGCGCGAGCAAAGGGCACGGACGGTTGGCAGTTACAGAGTGGAGTGCGTGTGGGTAGAAATAGGCAGGATTGAGAGCGTGCGCGTGTGCGAATGAGGGAGTGGGCGGGCGAACGGGAGCGGAGCACTGACAGCAGAGGCCCTGATCCTTGGCAGAGAGCAGCACAGAGGGCATGGCGGCGCGCCAATCGACGGTGTTGGTGAGGTTCCACTCTGGCGACGAGTAGTTGCCCGTGAAGCCGCGCGACATGTGGCGGAAGTACTTGTTGGAATAGGATCCTGATAGCAGCGCGGGCGTCGTGCCCGTGAACACCACACCGCGGAACTCTGGAGGGGGGGGGGGGGCGGGGGAGGGGATGGGGGGGAGGGGTGGGGAGGTAGGGAGGAGGTGATGGGCGGGTGGGGAGATGAGGAGGGATCGATGGGTGAGGGGTTGATGAAAGGGTCGAAGGGACAAGAGGCAGGTATGGCGCAGCAGCATGGGTAAGCAGTGAGGCAGGGAGAGCATGTTGCTAGTTACCTCTCTTCTTGCGCTCCGTGCTGTCGATGGGCGGTGGCGTGGCTGGAGGGATCAAGGCGAGGGGGGGGAGAGAAATGCAGGGAGAGCAACAGGTTAGCACAATGCAACAACACGGAAGAGGCAGAAAGGCCAAGGCGCGGAACAAGGGCGGATTCAAAGGCGATGCAGAAAGTTTGCAACGCGAGCGAAAGAGAACAGAAAGCCAGGAGGAAGGACGGCAGGGGGATGGTGGGGGGGAGGCGGGAGGATGGCGGGAGGACGGCTGGGGTGAAGGAAGGGTGGAGCGGAGAGGCCAGCAGGGCAGTGGTGCTCACGAGGGGGGGTGCCGGGGTTAGGCGAGCAGGAGGGATAGGTGACAGAGGAGGAGCCCACGGTGACGGTGAGCAGCACGCTGTACATGTCGCTGTGGCACTGGCACGCCGGCACGTTCGACGCCCCCTCCAAAACGCACGTCCCCAGCCCCCCACACGGCCCCGCCGCCAGCCCCGCACCGCAGAACGCCACGCACTCCACCGGCCGCTTCTGCTCTCCCGCCTCACACCCGCCGCTGCTGCTGCCGCCGCCGCTGCCGCCGTTGTTCCCGTTGTCCTCCCCCGAGCGCCCCCACGACTTGCCGCGGTGGACGTAGCTCTGAGAGTAGTTCCAGTTGCCGCCCAGGAAGCAGTTGGCGCTCATGCTGCTGGTGGCCGTGGCGCCGAAGGGCTCGAGGTTGGCCGCGGAGAAGCCACCCGTGAGGGAGGAGGGGCAGAAGGCGGTGCCCTTGGCGGTGAAGGAAGAGGGCAGCGAGGTGAAGTAGTTGCTGCTCGTGTCGTACAGCGCCAGGGAGGTGGACGCCAGGGACGCCGAGGAGAAGCTGCTCAGCGGCGCACCTGTGAAGGCGTTGCGGCTCAGGTCGCTGGGGGATTTGGGAGGGAAAGGGGAGAGGGGATGAGTGAGGTGGAAGGGATTGAGGTCGGCGGGATGATGAGGCAAGCGAGGGAGGGCTGGAGGTTGACTGGCTTGGGGACGCAGAGGGAGTAGAGCGGGGCGGACTTACAGGTGGACGAGGTTGGAGAGAGTGGAGAGCGCTGCAGGCATGCCGCCATAGAAGCGGTTGTTGCTCAGGTCCCTGCAGGCAGCCGCGCGCACACATACACACACATGGGATTGAATATAGGCACGGGCGTGCTGCAGTGTGAGCAGAAAGAGAGAGGAAGAGAGATGAAGGGCGATGAAGGGAGGTGAGGTGGGGGAGGGGAGGAGGGCGCACGGGAGGAGAAAGGGAAACAGAGCGAGACATTGGCATCCCTTCCAGCCGTCCCCCTTCCACGCCCCACACCCCACGCCTCACGCCTCACACCCCAGGCCCCAGGCCCCTACTCCTGTTTCTCGGTTGTCCTTCTCCTTCCTCACTGTCTCCTTTCCCCTGCTGCTGCTATCTCCTATCTCTCTCTCACTCTCCTTCAATTGTTTCCATCGCACCTCTCCCTCCTCCCCTCGTCTCATTGGCCCACAACGCACAGTGCTTTGAGCCCCTTGAGTCCGCCCACCGAAGTCGGCAGCACTCCTGACAGCTGGTTCTTCCCCACCATGCTGGCACGGGGGAAAGGAACGAGGGGAGGGGAGAGGGGGGGTTGAGAATGGAGGAAGAGAGAGGGGAGGGTGAAGGGAGTACGAAACGGATGGTCACAAGGCAGGAGCGAGAGAGGAGGCGGAAAGGACAGTTCGAGGAGCAGAAAGAGAATGGCTGAGCGGGAGAATGGCGGAGCGGGGGAATGGCGGAGCGGGGGAATGGCGGAGCGGGGGAATGGCGGAGCGGGAGGCTCACAGAAGCTGCAGGGTGGAGAGCGTGAAGAGGGACGACGGCAGAGAGCCGTTGAGGGAGTTGAGAGCCACGGCGCTGGTGGGGAGGGGGGGATGGGCCAGGGGGATGGGCGGGGATAAGGGGCAAGGGGAGGAGGGGCGCAAGGCATATAGGGTGGTGAGCACTGGGCATACGAGGCTGACTGATCGCGTGGCAGTGGCACGGACGGATGTGCGTGGTGGGCGCGCATAGTGATGGCAATGATGGCATGCCACGGCACCAAGGGCTAGCGCAGGCATGTGCGATTGATGGCAGCAAGTCGCGGGGTACAAGGGGAACCAAGAGAGCGCGACGGCGCGCGCGCGGGCGAGGGCACGGGCGTACAAGGTGGCGAGGTTGGTGAGAGGAGCGAAGGCGTTGGGGATGGAGCCCGTGAGGGCGTTGGAGGTGAGGTCCCTGGGACGACGCACGCACGCACACACGCACGCGCGTTCCACACCCACACACAGAGAGGACTACGGAACGGCGTTAGGGTAGGGTAAGCAATGCAATGAGCTGAAAGGAAACATGCACGGGAAAAGGAAAAGACGGGCAGGGTGCTGCGGCGGGAGTGGACGAGCAGGAAGAGCGGCAGGCAAGAGAGCAAGCGAGAGCAGCAGCTGGGCAGCGGAGGGTGAGGACGAGTCGATTCGAGGGAAGGCGAGGCGAGGGGAGGGGAGGGGAGGCGCACAGAAATCGGAGGTTGGAGAGGCGGCTGATGCCCGAGGGAATGGAGCCGTTGAACTGGTTGCCGCTAAGGGAGCTGCGCGGGGGACGGGGGGAAGAGGGGGGGGGGGGGGGCAGGGGATGGGGGGGGACACAAGGGCGGGTGGGGTAGGAAGGCAGGGTCAGAGGGTGAGGGGGAGAGAGGGTGAGAGGGGTGAGGCGAGGAGGGCACGGAGGGCGTGGCGGGAGCACAAGCGCGCACATGGGGGCGGCATGGCGACTGCAGCGCGCAAGGGCACAGCTGGACTGCGGCACAACAAGGCTCGAGCAGACGAGCGCGGCGTCCCGAGAGCATGGCGGCATGGCGGCACGGCGGCATGGCGAGAGCAGCGTACACGTTGGTGAGAGCGACGAGGAAGGAGATGTCGTCGGGGATGGGCCCCGTGAGCAGGTTGTGGTCCAGACTCCTGCGCCGCACGGCCAGCAGCGGGGGAGACGGGCGGGAGCAGGGAGGGGGGTGGGGGGTGGGGGGTGGAACACGGTGAGGGGCGAGGGAGGGGCAGGCGTGGAGAGCGCATGGCATGGAAGTGGAAACGCAGGGGCGGAGAGGCGATGAACGTAGTAAGGCGGTAGAGAGAGAGAGCAGGAGAGAGAGAGAGAGGGGGGCGGCGACTGACAGTCTCTGCAGCGCCTGCAGCTGCGTGACGGCGGCAGGGATGGATTGCCCGCCCAGGCTGCGCTGCCCGTTGATCTCTCTGCCGCCACACGCACACGCACACGCACAGACACAGGGGGAGGGAAGAGAGCATAGGGAGGAAAGGGAGGAGACGGTTGAGGCAGGGGGGAGCAGCAGGCGCGACGAGGTGCAGCGTCGCGCGCCGCTTGTGCGACGGGCATGGCGGGGCATGGCGGGGCGGTAGTGCTCACAAGCTGGTGACCTGCCCCAAGGCGTTGCACGCGAGCCCGAACCACGTGCTGCACTCACGCCCCGCCACCCACGTCTGGTTCATCACCGTCAGGTTGCGCCCCCACGCCGCCGCTATCGCGCTGAGCGCAGTCACTGGGGAACAGGTGGGGGGATGGAGGCGGAGAGGGGGAAGGGGAGGGGGTAAGGAACGAGAGACAGGCGGGGAGGAAAGGAAGGTTTAAAAGGTCACTGGTAAAGCATGTGGTGGGAGCTATACGAAGGGAGCGGGGGGGAGCAGAGCGGGTCGGACGGAGCGATGGCGATGTGACTGCATGGCGATGTGGCTGCACGGCGATTATTAACCGGCAAGCGCGCGAAACGGGAAGCGGGTATACGTTGTGTGTCTTTTAACTAGCGTTCCAGCACTGACCGCAGCGGGGAAAGAAGCACGAGTGGCGCGGGTGGAAGCGCGAGCAGCGGGAGGGGAAGCGCGAGCAGCGGGTTGGGGAAGCGCGAGCGGCGGGAGGGGGAAGCGCGAGCAGCGGGAGGGGGAAGCGCGAGCGGCGGGTGGAGGAAGCGAGAGTGGTGGAAAAGGTAGCGCGAGTGGTTGAACGGGTAACGGCCGCCTTTGGCGGACTTACGCTGAGAATCGGCGACTGTTTGGGCTGAGGCGTGCTGGGGAGGGAAGGCGAGGAGGAGAAGCACCAACGCGAGGGGAAACAGGGCGACAGGCAGAGCCGAGGAGGGCGCAGGAGGACGGAGCGCCATGATGGGCGGAGACGTGGTTAGTAGCACTGACGGTGGCGCGGCGGATATGGGAGAGCTGACGGGAAAGGAAACAAGGCCACAATGCCGGGAGCGGCTGCAGATATAATCGACGGCTGGGTGTGTTGCCTGCGAGGTCGACAGCGGAAGCCAACTGGACGGAATGGATTCGAGAATCTGACGGATTGAGTGAGAGACGGAGAGGGGGAATGGGGAAGAGGGAGGAAGGAAAGCACGGAGGCACGGATGCACAGATTTAGGCGGCTGGCGGTTCCCAGCCACATGGACCGTGGATTGCTCAGGGTGCGCTCTGCGCAGCGTTGCGCCGCGGTGGCGGTGCAGTGGGGGAACGCACCGGGCGGAATGAGTGCGACGCGCGGCGTGCGACGGCAAAGGGACCGACTTCCCCGACGGAGGAATCTAGGAGCTCCGCGGAACGAGGCTGTCCTGACCGTTGGCATCTAAACACACTCCCATCGGCTTGCACGCATCCACTCCTCCTTGCCGCACTCGCGAGTCACTACTTGCGACTACCTAGCGTTGTTTCGAGCCCAACAGCAGGAAGTAACGAGCTAGCTAGAGATGCGCGCACAACTGCCAGTATGGAATCAGGGAGGGCCGCTCATTGCGTCGACCGCGCCGTCTCATTTGCCATCGCATTGCCTCGCACCGAGACGTCACCTAAAACGCACACCAGTCACCCATCCCCCTTCCATCCCCTTCTACTCCCCTCCTCGTCGCCATGGCCTCTCCAAACGCGACTCGCGAGGATAAGCTCCTAGCTCTAATGAATCCGGCACCGAGTCGTCTGCTAACTACGCTAGGAGGAGGGAGAGCGCGAGGGGCGGACGCACCTGAGGCGGAGAGATCTACGGCGCGGAATACGCGGAGCGAGACGTGTCACTGGCGATGGAGACGTGGCGGCACCATGGGGTAGGGGCACAGGGAGGGATCGCGCGAGAGGGCGAGCATGGCTGGCAGGGGAAATGCTAGTGCTAGCAGCGCAGGGAGGAGGGTAGAGACAGGGTCGAGCGGATGTTGACGGAGGAGGGCTGTTCGTGACGGAGCAGGAAGGTAAGATTGGATTAGGAGGGACGGTGACACGCATAGCGAGGGGATGATGTTGGGGGCTACAGATCACGAAGAGGAAGAATGACAGATTGGGGAGGAAAGAGATGCGACAAAGGGTAGCTGTGTGATGCCATGTTCCTGTAAAGTGCTGCAGCTGCAGCAACCAGAGCAACCAGGGCCCAGGGGGTATACCGTACAGGAGCAAGCAATCGGCAGTTGGTGCGGTGAGGTGAAGCAGGGGGAGGAGGAGGATGGATGGTGGTGGTGGAGGGAGTTGGTGGCAGGCATCGCTGTCAAAGCAGGGGAACTGAAATAATCAAATCGAACCAAGGCATGGGCCGGCGTGGGGGGCTTGTGCAGAAGGATAAACCTGTTCGGTGCATTTTCGATTTTAGCCCTACACTGGTACAGCACAGTTCCATTGACCTGAAAGACTGCGAAGGGTCAATTGCCAGGTGGATTGTCGACTGTGGTTTTTTCCCCCTGCTAATCATTCACAACTCACTCGCACTTTCTCGGTTCTCGGACCGTCCAGACTAAGCATAAGATGTTGCTGGGTTTGCTGGTGGAGTAAAAAAACCAAACTGCTTGAGAAAGACGGTGGGCGTTGCCGTGCCGAATGAAACCCACTCGTAAAACCTGCAATTTCTTGGGTGAAAGAAAACGGATTTTGTCCAACACGGGCACCCGGGGGAAGGAATCCAGGAATGGCTCGCTCATGGGTTTCCTTGAATGTAGAGACCTTGGTTTGGTAGATGTCGGCGGGCAGCTGAAGGGATGTGCAAACTTTGGTCTTCTTGCCTGCACTGATTGGAGCAGAGCGCTGCACTCACAAGAGAAGCTCGTCCCCAAGAAACGCCTCCCTTGTGGGAAGGCTTGTCTCGACGTGGAGCGAAGAACGCAACTGCTTGGGAACAATACACATGACGTCCAGTGAACCGCCCATTCGTCAGAGGCCTCCATGCACTGGTCAGTCCAAGTGCCACGGATATGCAGTCAACGGCCCGTCATGGACTGGCCCAATTTTGGGCGGCTCAACCACTTGCGACACTGCTGGGAGCGAACATGCAGAAGGAACAATTGTAGGTTGACTCGGAACCAGGATGCGATTGTGCGACAGTTACCGGGGTACGCGGGAGAAACAACGAATGTCTTCCATGTTCCAACGTTCCTGCCAAACGGGTAACCATGGTCCTACCCTCAGGCCCAATTTGCCAGCGATTTGAAGGCATCCGTTACTAGAGTAACCGCTTAAAAACAACTTAAGCTTCTTTCAGACATCTGGTGTATACTGTAGGTTAAAATTGAAGCCGAAATTGAATGCAACTCAGGTGAGGAGTCAGCAGGAACCAGGGTGCGCGGGCATGTGTGAGCTCGCGTGCTCAGTGCAGTTCAGCTGCAAACAAAAAGCCACGTTGCCATGACAATGGTGGAAGCAAGTACAACGTTTACGCGCTACAGTCGACCAAGCAAATATATTCTATTAAATAAGAACGGGAATTATATTCAAGATGTCTACTTCCACATTAGCCATAGTGCCTGATTCCCCCAAGCTGCACACCTATTGATGAATTTGAGTAATAAATTTCATCGAAACTCCATGTGTAATTATTTGAAAATGGTAAAGTTATACCATTGTTAGACACGATTTGTTTTCTTGTTAATCCGTTTTAACATAATCTTATTTAGGGCTTATAATAACTCTTTATGAATACTCTGATTTTATATTATTGAAAAATTGCTATATATATTCTTATTATATATTAAATAAAAATTAACAAAATACCATATATATATGTATACATATGTCTGTATATATATACGAAGCAATTTCCCATGTTCATGTCATTTTCACCTATCACAATGAAAGAACTGGTTGGGGCGCCTTACCTAGTAGACATGCGAGACTATATTGGGGTCATAGGGTGGTTGTAAACATCAGGTTGCCTAGGGTGCCTTCCCTGTTCTTCCTTCTCCCCTTCTCCCCCACCTTAACCTATTATTGCACTTCCCCCTCATTTACTTCCACCCTCTCCCCTTCCAGGTTACCTAGTTTCCACACCATTCCGATTGCATTTATGGATGTTTCTTCTTGCATATATGTAAGCTATTGAAAATGGAAAAAAAATGACGTGTTCGTTTTTAAGAGGATGGTTTCCAAGGCAACATTAACAACGATATTCCTTCACATTTCTTTTTTTGTCAACACTCTTTCTGAACCTCGTCTCACGATCCGGGACAAACAGATATTACTGGCATTCTATCAGTAACACGAATAACGCCTCTCAGGTGTACTTGTTTGTGGTCACCTCCTTCTGCGGGTGCACCTGGGGGAAGGACTGTTTATCCCGAAACACCTTCCCATTGGGTGTCCTTCGAAGGACTTTCCTCCATATGTACACTAATTCTGCGCCATGTTCTTACTCAGCAGTTTCACGGGATTTGTCTGCCTACATATCGTATTCTACTAGCGCGACGACTACCGCAAGTATTTCCTTAGGTGCAAACCCCGTGTACGCAAGAAATCCTAACCCTGCCGACAAGCATGCTTCCCTTTATTGCGTGACATCCATATATTTTTCATTCCGGTGCAAGCGGAGAGGACGACGATCCACAGCAGTCGCAGGTGGTTTTGGGCACTAACCTAAGACCGCATTCAAATCTATGACCTGACCCTCGCACAACACAATGACGAATCGGAACACGCCAAGTGCGATTCTGAATCTGGTCTGGTGTCGTAACGTAATCCGTCACCATACGGAACTGGTAAGCCACCCAACGAACGTGTTCACCACCGCCAAGTTTCAGTCTCCACTACATTCGGGCTACCGTCACGATGGCCCAAAAAAATCCTGACTGAGAGCACTCCGCCAAGCACTCGACCCTGCGTCTGTCCGAACCACATACGACATACACGGTGTTCAGTTTTAGTTGTGTTACTCTTGTTGCAACGCCTCTGATTTTGTAAAAGTTGAAATTTGGTTGTGCGACATATTACGAAAACGGAGCGACGTGCCTATGTGGACATGGTCGGCACAAAAGACGGGAGCCCCGCCCCTCTACAATACGCACACGACACACTCCTACAACCGCGGAAACGTTATGAGCAATTTTGTCAGGGTTGCACAGCGATATTCTCTAATTGCAATTTCCTATATCCTTGGAGCTTGCGTTAGTAGAATACGACTGGTACCAAGTCCACCAACCAACTGCTGCCCAAAAGTCACGCATGGCAACCCCGACGCTTTTTGTGAAAGTGCGATCCATGTCACCCCCTCATCATTCATTTGTGAAATATCGCAAAATCTCAACTGTTCGTAAACGTTGAGGCCCGATAGAGAAGAAAAGTTTAGATGAGATAAATAAATAAATACATATATACATGTATATATATAACGAAATGAATAAATAAAAACACATGGGACATTGTGAATGGTGGCTGAAGATGTGTTGATGAGTCAACCCAGCTTGGTAATGCTGCTAATTGAACTCGTTTTTGCGGTCGTTGAGTCGGCATGCGTTTCACGAGATTGCCTTCTGAGAAAATAGCGCCAATATACACAAGGTTCGCTAATTTCTCATCATCCACGTGTCAAAAGACTAGCTTAGCTAGGAAGCCATAGAATGGCACAAGGTTTAGCTAGGAGCTAGGAGGAGCCATGAGAATGGCGAGAGGTTTTAGGTGCTAGGAAAGTTGAGGAGAGAAAAGAGAGTTGGATTAGAAGAGAGGGGAGTACAAGGAGGGGTTTGTACCCCCTACAGAAAGGTTCAGTAACAACCTACCAAGCCTATATTAAATTATAACTTATATAATTTGAACACACCCCCTAGGCTTGGTAGTCACATGCCCACACACACCCACACCCCCTAACCTAGCACCCCCATTCCAGCCACAGTGACAGCGACTCTAGGTCGGTCGACCCACGGTGCGTGAGGCGGCGACGTCGACCGCAGGGGCTGCGGCGGCGACGGCAGCAGCGGCGGCAGTGTCGACAGCGGCGGCGGCGGCGGCGTGCGGCTGCGTGGCCCCGACGCAAGCGGCGACAGCGGCGGCGGCGGCGGCTTCAACAACAGCGGCAGCGGCGGCGGCACCCGCACCTCTCGGTGACGTGGCCAGGCCCCGCGACGGTGGGACGGCCGGCGGGAGTCAGCCGTCGTCTGCGGAATAGAAGAGGGCACAGGGGAAGGAGGGGGGTGGGGGGGGGGGGGCGCCACAGGCTGACATGCGGGCGGCCGGTCTAGCGGCGCCACAAGCGTCACGCGGCCGGCTGCAGCCCGACGACGCCGTCATGGAGCGGCGTCGATGCCGCAGCGGGGCGTCGACGTTGCGACGGCAGCACGACGTCGCCGTTACGCCGACCGCGCGCTGTCGCGTAGACGCCGCGGCAGCGTGACGGCGCCGTCACGTCGCGACAGCATCTTGACGCGACGGCGGAGCTGCGGCACGACGGCGCGGCCACAGCAGCTGGACGCGGGCGCCATGGACGTCGACGGCGGCGCCGCGGCACGACGACGCGACCACAGCAGCTTGACGCGGCCGCCATGGCAGCGCGAGATAGAGAGAGAAACGAGCACGCAGCGGAAACGCGAGGAGCAGGCCCACACGGAACGAACTGCTCTAATACCATGTCAAAAGACTAGCTTAGCTAGGAAGCCATAGAATGGCACAAGGTTTAGCTAGGAGCTAGGAGGAGCCATGAGAATGGCGAGAGGTTTTAGGTGCTAGGAAAGTTGAGGAGAGAAAAGAGAGTTGGATTAGAAGAGAGGGGAGTACAAGGAGGGGTTTGTACCCCCTACAGAAAGGTTCAGTAACAACCTACCAAGCCTATATTAAATTATAACTTATATAATTTGAACACCACGTAGCGACAAATTGCAGTACAGAAATAGTGAGTTGATAAAACAACGCAAAAGCGGTATAAGAGGGCATTCCGATTTCCAAACCACGAATTGGATTCGATTAGATACAAATACACCTTACCCCTCTCTCATGCTCCCTACTATGATAATCTCCAAATGGAGTCAAGTAATGCAATAGAGAGGTAGTGATTCAAAAGTATCAAATACAAATGAAGCACAGAGCTAAATACAAGCACAACTAGCCTAGCAAGGGGACCTCAAGGAAGATTACGAAACGCACGCGACGTGGTTTGGGCGACTCGAGGTTCATAAGTATCAGACGCGACTCCATATGTAGGCTTGGGGGTCTCGAATGTAATTCAGGGCCTGGGTTGTCGGGCCAATCTTGGACTTCCAAAGTTAAAAAATGTACGCGTTAATAGCGAGGGTTCGCTAAGGAAAAGGAGTTTCCTTACACATTCCCCCCTCCTAGACAAGACTACTCACATATGAGGCAGATCGTTTTTGTAAATAGGACTGCACCAGAGGGTGGTTGTCAAGGGTAGTTGCTGGGTCCCATATGTCGCCCTCACACGTTCGGTCAACCCAGCAAACCAGAAACTCCAAAACCCGTTGATGGTGGTCGCGGGGGTTTCTGTAGGAGAGAATTTGTTGAGGCTCGGTAGTTGGCTCAGGAACAATTCTGATCAACTGATAAATTCGTTGACGATCGAGATCAGCCGTGTTCGTGACGAACTGTTGAAGGAGGCTGACATGGAAAGAATCGTAGATACCCGAGTCAGCCGGTAACTGTAACCGTGCAGTGACAGGTGTCACCGTCATAATAATTCCGAAAGGTCAACAGAATCTGAAGCGAAGTTTTGTGTGGCAAACTCAACCCTAAATTCTTGGTGTCAAGTATGACTAATTGCCCAGGAGATAGGGGTAAATCCCGTCTATGCTTGTAAGCATACCGTCGGAAAGTAAGATTGGTTTTGGAAATAGCCTTAGTAGCCTTTTTTATGTGCTGTCTGTATGCCTTTGACGAATCGCTGTAACCGTGGGGCGGGACTCTCAACTCAGGGAGTAGTGGGTGTCGTGGGGTTAAGGCTGTAACTCAGATAGAACGGAGATCGGGCAGTGGTGGACAAAGGGGCGTTAGTATACGTGAACTCGATCAAGGGGAGAGAACCTTCCCATTGAGTTGAGCCAGTACAAGTTGTCTGTATCAGCTGCTCCATGGTCTGATTTGTTCGTTCAGACTGATCGCCGGTCTGTGGGTGGTAAGCCGTGGACAGTTGGAGACGTGTACTGCACCGTTCCTACATTTTGTCTAGAAGTTGGATGTAAATCTGGGTTCACGATTGCTCATGATCACCTTCGGGATTCCGTGCATGCGAACGACGGTCGAGATGACCAGCTTGGCAGTTTGCTAGGCTGGGATCGTTGTTCGGCAGGGCGCAAAATGAGTCATTACCGTGAGTCAGCCAATGACCACGAGTACATCGTCATTCTTGGATGTGCTGGCCGACAGTCTTGTCATTAAGTCCATGGGCATGTATGTCTAGAGCTTGGTAGGCGAACGGTTGCAATAATCCAACTGGCCGTTGGCAGCAAGATTTCATGTGCTATCATCGAGGTAGACGATGACGCACTTGTACAGTAGCGAGCGGAAGACTTCATTCATTGTCAGTTGAAAAGTTGAGGGCGCGTTCGTCAACCCAGACAGCATCACTAATCACTCGTAACTTCCGTAACGGGTTCAAAATGCAGTCTTCGGAATATCAGCTACAACGACACGAATCTGGTGGTAACCCGCTCCATATCAAACTTGGAGAAAACTTGGCCCCGCGAAGTTGGTCGATAAGATCGTCGGCTCGTAGAATCGGGTAACGGGACGTGATGGTGATATCGATGAGCGCACTATAATCGGTACACATCCGAAGCCCTCTGTCCTATTTGGGGGTGAAGATAATCGGGGCGGTGTAGGGTGATGCGGATGGGCGGATGAATTTTTCCTCCAACAGATAATCCAGTTGGGTACGCAGCTCCTACAGTTTTGGCTGACTCAACCTCCATTGGGATCGGACAGTTGGTTGCGCTCCAAGTTCCAACTCGATAGTATGATCATGTGGTCATTCGGATGGGAGGTCGTCCAGCAGGTTAATATGAAATATCTTATTGTACTTGCATTTGATCTTTGCCAGGTCCTCAGGTACAGCAGCACATAGCTTCTCGAGGTCGGCCTATTCAGCCACAACAGTAGATGTGATCCATTAGACGGCATAGATGGCCACGCCTCGTGCCATCACACTTTTGATTGTCACTTGGTTAACACTTGTTGACTGGGGGTCGGGCGGTTACAACTTTGGTAACTGTCGCCACTCGCCAATGCTGGGATTATACGTGTGAAGCCGGTCGTGCCCCAGGAGCACATCGCAGCCGTCCAACGTAGTCACTAGCATCTGCATGATAAAGCTGACTTGGCTGTCGCAATCGATGCGAACGTATTTCACTCGCTCCCGGATTTTCGGCCCTAACTTGATCCCAAGTCGCCTCGAACCCATTTTGACCCCGTCACCCTCGGGACTATCGAGCCCTTGACTGGTCCAACCCTCGACATTCAACCCTGGTCAACACACCTATATATTGCATAGGCCTCATTATTCTGGACATCATTGTAATCACTTTCCCCTATAGCATTATGCGCTATACTATGAGTTATTATTCATAACAGCTGGTATCGGAGCTATGTTCTTGCCCATTAGGCTTGCGGTAGGGGAGCAGACCCTATCGGGGAAGGGGGCGGAAGGATGCTGATGGCGAGTGGACGTCGCGGAAATTAATTACGCGCGCGTTGCCGATGCCGTCAGATCCTGTCCGATGGACAACTGGGATTGGCCGGTCCTCCCCTTCCCTGAGCGTAGATGGAATTATTTCCCGTCGAAGAGTGGGCGACGTTTTCGTCGTGTTTTTCGAGTATGTTCGTTAAAGATTTTGTGATTTTCGGGTGTTCGGATGGAGTATTTGGATTGGCTTCCACAAAAAGAGAAGGCTTCGTCCGGAGAAGACAAGTGCACGTGAGTCCTCAGGCGGCCGAGAGTTGGTCGTCAGGAGCGCGAGGGGTGGCAATTATGGCGGGATGTACGGCGATGTACGTTTGGCATGCCATGCAGCGAAAGGGTGAACTGTAGCTGCGTCGCGGGTCTCGTCATCTCCGGCAGGCTAGTTGCAGGCGATGGACGGGACTTCAACACTATTTTGGCAATGGGCGGATCCGACAATTTCGGAACGACACGATCGCACGAGGACGTGTGGGTGTGCAGTTGTGTGGGAGCAGCTAGGATTAAAGCCCGACCGGCAACTATTTTTTCTCAAGGTGCTGCATCTTGAGGTCCCTGTAACCGAGCAGCCAGCGTCAAACTGCCAAGAGCTCGCCATGGTTTTAGGCCTGGCAGGGCTGGCAGGACTCTCGGAACTTGGCAATGATGCACCCCTGTAAAGTATCGAAGGGATGACGGGGGCTGAGCAGGTTTGGGGTAGAAACCTTCGTATTTATTTTTAACCACGGACGGGTACACCTGAAAAAGGATCTTGTAGCCCTTTGTTTTGTACCCCGAATTGGCGACATGCTTTTACCTGTTCTCGGCAAAGTATAACAACCGTATTTTGTTTCTATTTTTTTCTACCCTGATTTTTCTTGACGAAAAATACCAACCAGCTCACGCCCCGGAAACTTGGCAGAGCTGCCACGGTGGATTGCTGCGGAAGGGAGAGGCATGAAAGTTGACAGCTCTGCCAAGTTGTGAAGGTGCTTGCTTGCATGAAACTGAAGCTAGCTCGGCGAAGCCTAACCCTTGCTTGAAATTTTCGCCTCACTTGTTTTTCGTTAGCCAATCATAGTTTGCTGCCCCACCTACCTCAACAGTGCCAATATGCAACCTGCTGGTCGGGCTTTAACGACCTCGGTGCAATTCACCACGACGACCATCTGGAGGTGATGACGCTATGCTGGAGTGAGTGTACTCGGCGAGGGCGACTTCCTGCGTGGGGAGGCGTTTTTCGTGGACCAGCGATTCATACCCCCACGATCAACGGAAACGGAGGCCACCACCCCTGGGTGTGTATTAAGTGCTCTTCCATCGGTCGCCGAAAGCGTTAACTGCTAGGAGTTGAAGTAGTGGGAGAAGAACGACGGGAGTACTGGAGCAGATGAGTTAGCGGCGTTCAGGCTGCTGCTCGCTCAGCTACGTCTTCCGGAAATCACCATTCCCACCAGGTAGCAGTGTCCACATATTAATCGACGGCTTCTAGCTGAATAAGGGGGGTGAACATGTGAACAACACTGTGCTGATGGATGTCGTGCTTCTCTCTTCTCTCCCATTCACTTCACCTATCCTTCCTCATTGCTTCTCTTTCCTTCTTGGTGACCCTTCCACCTTTGGTAGGTGATTACTGGAGCTGTAGGACCGAGCTCTCCTGTTACAAGCCACACGCCGCCTGCTCGGATCTGCTTAAGACCGAATTCCCGCACTGCCAAACTCCTGTAGGATTAGAGCAAATTGCAGTATAGAAGGAAAACATACAAGCAAAAAGCAAATGTCCTACTGAGTCACCTCCTATTTACACGTCCACCTCTCTCCCTTTCTCACCCTTCCTCCTCGTTATCCCCTCGGGAACTGATATTGCCCTTAGCTCAGGTTCTCGTCAAATCAGCCCCATGCTGACGCACTTCGCCCTCTTCCTGCATGCGCCTCGACACTCTAACATTCCAATTCCTCCTCCCTCGATTCGCCCATTCCCAAATTCACTACAGTATTCTACTGTACCACCCCTTTTTGTTCAGCCTATGCTTTCTTGTATATCCCATCTTCCAATTCTTCTCTTTCATCCACTCACCACTTCCCTTGCTGCTGTGTCAACCGCGGGAAGGCTCCTGTCGTTCTGCGGGTAACGCGATAGCTGTCGTGCTTCTCTCTTCTCTCCCATTCACTTCACCTATCCTTCCTCATTGCTTCTCTTTCCTTCTTGGTGACCCTTCCGCCTTTGGTAGGTGATTACTGGAGCTGGAGGACCGAGCTCTCCTGCCCCCTCCCTGGTCGAATCGGACGCCTTGTTCGCTTCGGCTCTCGGACTCTGCTGCTTGGTCCGCCTTTCTCCGGCTGCCGCGGCGTTTGTTACATGCTCTCTCCTTGTTTCCCCTTTCCCGTTCTCCACCACTAACACTCCCGATGAGTGAATCTCTTTGACGCGCCACCTCTCACTTCCTATTGGTAGCTCCAATGTATCTTTCCGCGCCTTTTTCAGGTACACCTCTCTTCCCACGGTCACGTAGCTGGATGTCCCTCCTGTCACTTGTTCTCGGCGTTGCTGATATCTGCGTGCATACCTCAGCTGCGCGGTATGCAGATTTTCCAGCGCTGCTGGCATCAGCTCCTTCAAATAATCCCCTCTCCGCATCGCGCCTGCCGCCCATGCTTCCGCCGACTCTTCGTTCATCGGCTCGGTAAGTAGCTTAGGCACATCCACGAGCAGCACTGGCTCTCTGCCGTATAGCAAGTGGTATGGGGACATATCCTTCAGCGCTGATTGCTTTGCGAACCGGTAGCCCGCCAGTACCCATGGCAGCTCTATGTCCCACTCTCTCTTCCTCCGTTCTTCGTACACCGCCGTCCATTTTTGATCGTCTGTATCATCCGCTCGGTTAACCCGTCAGACTGAGGGTGGTACCGCGACGTAACTCTGTGAGTGATGCCTGCTTCTTTCAAGATTTCAGCAAAGCTGCCTTGGAACTCCGTGCCTTGATCTGTCAGCACTTCCCCGCAGGCACCATACGTGGTGAGTATTTGATCCAGAAATGCCTCCCTTATCAGCCCGCTGTTCTTGCTGGCGATGGCTCTTGCCTCCACCCACTTGGTCGTGTGCTCTATCATCACCACTATGTACATCTTCCCTCGTCTGGATAATGGTAGTTCACCGGCCAGGTCCAAGGACCACCTGAATCCCAAGCCCTGTATGGGTAGAGACCGCAGTTCTTCCCTTCCCTTCTCCAGCGCTGCCTTGTTCCGCTGACATGCCTCACACCCCTGCACCCACTTCGATACGTCTCTCCTCATCCCTGCCCACCAGTAAGTGGTTTGTAATAGCTGCCTGGTCCTGGCTCCCCCGTAATGCCCCAGCTTCTCATACACTTGTTGTACGATGCGCTCTCTCTCTTCCGGCCTTGGCACCATTTTCCATCCCTTTGTCGTCCGAAGCTGCATCTGACTCTGAAACCACCGGTAGTGTCCTCCTCTACCCCTCGCTCTCGCCGTCACTGCTGCTGCATCCTCTGTCAGCCCTTGAGCCCAGTGCAATGTCTCCTGGTCTTGCCAGATGTCCTCTGCTCTTTGCTCCTTCGCTTCTTGCGCTAGATCTTTCTCTCCCTGCTTCATTGCGGCTGCTGCCCACTGCTGTTCCTCTTCGGGTGGAGGGTTCCTGGACAGACCGTCAACATGTTGCAGTGTCTTGCCCGCGCGATGCTTGATGACAAAATCGTATTCCTGCAATCTCATTGCCCATCGTGCATTCCGCCCCGTCAGCGTCTGATTAGTCATCAGCCATAGGAGTGGCTGGTGGTCTGTTACTAGCGTGAATTTGCACCCTTGCAAGTAGGCCCTGAAGTGGGTTACTCCCCACACTGCTGCCAATCCTTCACCCTCATATGAGCTGTAGTTAGCTTCCGTTGCTGTACAGCTTTGACTGGCGTACGCCACCACTCGCTCTTCTCCTCCTAGCTCTTGACACAGTACTGCTACCATGCCCATGCTGCTCCAGTCCGTGTAGATTGTGAACGGCGCGTCTTTCTTTGGTAGCTGCAGCACCGTCCCTACCTTGATGGCCTCTAACAGGTCTCTTCTTGCCTGCTCCTCTTCTGGTCCCCACTTCCATGCCTGCCCCTCCCTCAGCAGCTGATTCAGCCTATATGTTCTCTTGCTGAAGTTCGGGATAAAGCGCCGGTAGTAGTTCAAGAACCCCAGGAGTGCTCTCAGGGCTCCCTTGTCTTTTGGTGCCCCCAGCTTGTCCAGCACCGCCCCCTTGGCCTCTTGGATCTCCATCTTCCCGCCTTGCACCTCAAATCCCAGGTAGGCCACCGTCTTTCTAGCTATTTTGCATTTCTCTGGATGGCAGGTCAGCTCTGCGGCCGCTATAGCATCTAGTGTTGCCATCAGGTGTGCAGCATGCTCTTCTTCGCTTCTGCTGAAAATCACTATGTCATCTATGTAGCACGCTGCTGCTGGCACTGTCTTCAGCACTTGATCCATGACTCTCTGGAACACGGCTGATGCGTTCCTCAGCCCAAACGGCATCACGTTCCATTCATACAGGCCGTCAGCTCCGTGGAAGGCCATCTTGCCTTCGTCTCCTTCTTTTATCGCTATCTGGTTGAATCCCTGTCGCATATCTAAATTCGAGAATATGACCGCGCCTTCTAACTTGTCAAAGATCTCCTTTGCAGTTGGCATGCTACAGTATATCGGTCGGCTCTCGTTCCTCGATTTAGTTCTCGGTAGTCGCCGCACATTCTTCTCGCCAGCACCTCTCCTGTGAGATCTGTCCTTGCTGCTACCACTGTTGCTGCCGCGCAGGCTGAGTTAGAAGGGCGTATCAGCCCCGCATCCAGCAGTTCTTTGCATTTGCTTCGGCAGATCTCTTCATCTCTCGGGCTCATCCGTCGTCTTTGCTGGTAGATGGGCACTTCGGTCTCCAGCGGTAGCTCCAACTCTTGCAGCGTGCACCTCCCCAGGTCTTGCAAGGTGTAGGCGAATGTCTTACGATGGCTTTTTAGGGCTTGCTGTATTGTTCCTGCCACCTTGCCGTCAAGGTCCGGGCTCAGCTCCCACTTTTTCTCTCTCTCTTTCTTTGGATCCTCTCCCTTCTTCTTGTCCATCGCCTCGCCCTACGTTTCTTCTTGCGTCAGGTAAGCCCGGCTTAACTTGATCAGCTTCCTTTCCCCTTCTGTTGGCCGTTGGCTCGGCTCTCGTTCGTGTTGCTGCCGCATCATTTCCTTCAGCAGCCACTGTAAGGCATGCTGATCCATTGCTCTTCCCAAGGCGGCCCCTGCGCTCTTGCTCCCTCACTCCTCGTGCTGCCGTTGCCCCCGGCAGGTATCCCATGGCTAATTCTTGCTCGATTGCTATCGGCTCCACCCACTGCCCTCTCTCTGTGTTGTAGACCATCCCTGGGCGTGGCTTGCCATCTTCCAGCACGAACCCGCGTGCTCCCTCATAGGCCACTAGGGTGGGCCAGGCTCTTCTCGGCTCGCCCAACTTGTTGCACTGCAGCTGCTTCGGGTGATCTCTTTTTCTACAAGAGCGCGCTGTATCCCATTAGAGCCAAGGCCACGCTGAGGCAGGTATATCAGATCGCTAAAGAAGCTGAGGAGGGGAGACGCTATGTGGACATGATGAGGGGAGCCCGTAGACCCCCAAAGAAGAGAAGACCGATGTGGTCAGCAACAGAAGTTCGTCGACCGGAAGAGGATAGGAGGGAGAGGCCGAGAGATGATCGGCGATGTCATAAGTGTGGAGTGGTGGGCCACCTCCACAAGGACTGTGTGATGGGCATCACGTGCGACCACTGCGGGCAGATGGGCCACTTCAGGAGGAACTGCCCCAGAGCTCCCACCTGCAGCGAATGTGGAAAAAAGGGGCATCTGAGCACCCAGTGCTACCGTAGAGGAGGACAAAGGGGGAAAGCGTCGAGAGAACAAGAGCTAGAGCAAGAGGTGAAGAAGCTGAGAGTGCAACTCGGAAAAGCAAAAATCAGCGAAGATCCAGAGAAAGCGATGATGGCGTGGGAGGACGAGGATGAGGATGAGGAAGAGGATCAGGAGTCTAAGTCCGCGATGGTGGCGATACCACCCCGAGAAAGAGAAGATCTGGGACTGCGCTTGTATGTTACAAGCCACACGCCGCCTGCTCGGATCTGCTTAAGACCGAATTCCCGCACTGCCAGACTCCAGTAGGATTAGCGCAAATTGCAGTATAGAAGGAAAACATACTAGCGAAAAGCAAATGTCCTACTAAGTCACCTCCTATTTACACGTCCACCTCTCTCCCTTTCTCACCCTTGCTCCTCGTTATCCCCTCGGGAACTGATATTGCCCTTAGCTCAGGTTCTCGTCAGATTAGCCCCACGCTGACACACTTCGCCCTCTTCCTGCATGCGCCTCGACACTCTAACATTCCAATTCCTCCTCCCTCGATTCGCCCATTCCCAAATTCACTACAGTATTCTACTGTACCACCCCTTTTTGTTCAGCCTATGCTTTCTTGTATATCCCATCCTCCAATGCTTCTCTCTCATCCACTCACCACTTCCCTTGCTGCTGTGTCAACCGCGGGAAGGCTCCTATCTTTCCGCGGGTAATGCGACATGGAGTGTCCCCAAAATTTTAGGAGTCACTGTTGCAATGCAGCTGAGGGTTTTTACTTGGTGCAGCAGAAGGAGGTTCCGACTTTTGTGGGCGTAGTTTGACGGGTTTCCGACGGAGGAGGGAGCTGTCCAACGGTCAGTAGGTGAGCTCGTTAAAGCTCCTCTGACAAGAAGCGTGCGCATTCCTATCTCTGCGGATTCTCCTAGTTAGTTAAGCAGCAGCAAAGCGGTTTTGGGTAACCTGCAGCAGCCGCGAGATGGGTGAACTTCTGCACGGCCAGCTGGCAGGAGTACCAGCGTATTTTAAAGTTGGGTAACAGCTGGGTGGAGATTGACGGCGTATGATGCGCATTGAACCTAATCGACGGCCAAAACATCATGCCGAGGTGGTGGTCTCCGGTAAACCCTAATATAAAGGGTTCAGTTCATGTGTATAGCTGGTGGAGAAACCGTGGGGGCACTGCTAAAGGACGTCGTGATGCCTGGGCATTTTTACGGGTAGCTGTGAAACGGAGTTACAGCATTTGCTTAGTACCGAGTAGTTCCAACATTTTCGGTGGGTTTTGAGGAGCAGTTCAAGAGTTTACATCTGGAGTTGTGCTCGCTATCTTCAAGAGTACGAGCGACATCGACTGACATTTGCGGAGTGTTTTGGTTGTACGGAGCGGAGGGAGAGCAGTAGCTGTTTCGGTTCTTCCCGAATTTTTCGGCGTGTATGGACTAAGAAGCTGATGCACCTAGCATCATTCGACCACGGGTTTCGTTCAAGGTTTTTCAATGGAGTGGGATTCATATAGGTTACTCTCCATCGTCATCGTTGTCAGCCTCTCGCCATCACTCGCTACCACCTCCATCGTCAATTCGCTTGATTTGCCTGACAATGTGAACACGACCTCGACTCGCCATCAGAATCAAAACAGCAGTATCGGATTCACAGACAATTTGGAAGCGGTACTGTGGAGCTGTATTAGGACCAGCTCGCAAGCGGTGTTCCTATTCATGCAATTTTTTCAGTTTGTCTGGGAGTCTTCCGGAGCAGTTTACCCTGCAGAGTATGAAAATTCTCATACTCAGCTTGTCTCAAGACCATTAGAGCGGCTTACCTTGCAGAGGCATTTCAACTTTGGAGCACCTTTCGGAATTATAAAGGTTGGAGTTTTTTGCAGTGGCATCTTCGAAGCTGAGTATGAGAATTTTCAGCAGCAGCGTGGGATTCTTTCGACTACCCTGGAGCTTTGGGTTTCCTGGAGTTTTACCTGGGAACTTGGGAGCTGTTTCTTCTTAAAGGGGGGAGAAGTGCATGTCAGACATATATTGTATATTGTTATAGACTATATAGGGTTGTGCCTTCGGGAGTACAACCCATTAGGATATATTCCCTTGTATGTCACTGTTCTAGTCATTCGTTCACTTTGATATGGTATCATGAGTAGGTTAGGTCCCCCCCGCCCACCAGCGCTTCCGCCGTAGGTCCTAGCCGCCTCGTCGCCCGTGCCGACCCCGTCTCCTAGCGGCCCCGAGGCCCCGTCACCTAGTGGCCCCGCGGCCCCGTCACCACGCAGCCCCGTGGCCTCGTCACCTAGCGGCCCCACGGCACTGTCACCTAGCGGCCCCGCGGCCCCGTCCCCTCTCGGCCACGCGGCCCCGTCACCTAGCGGCCCCGCGGCCCCGTCACCTAGCGGCCCCGCAGCCCCGTCACCTAGCGGCCCCGCGGCCCCGTCACCAAGCGGACCCGCGGCTCTGTCAGCTAGCGGCACCGCGGCCCCGTCCCTGAGCGGCCCCGCGGCCCCGTCACCTAGCGGCCCCGCGGCCCCGTCCCCTAACGGCCCCGCGGGCCCGTCCCCTAGCGGCCCCGCGGCCTTGTCCCCTAGCGACCACGCGGCCGCGTCACCTAGCGGCCCCGCGGCCCCGTCACCTATCGGCCCCGCGGCCCTGTCGCCTAGCCGCCTGAGGCCCCGTCGCCTAGCCATCTCGCCGGCCCCGTCGCCTAGCAAGCCCCGTCACCTAGCAGGCCCCGTCGCCCAGCAAGCCCCGTCTCCTAGTCGGCCCCGCCTTCTAGCCGTTCCCGCTTCCTTGCCGGCCCCGTCGCCTCGCAGGCCTAGTCGCCCAGTCGGCCCCGCCTCCTAGCCGACCCTGTCGCCTAGCCGCCCCGTAGTCCAGCCGGCCCCGTCACCTCCATGCCTAGTCGTCTCCCAGATGCCTCGTCGCCGTCCTCAGCCCTCTGCACTGCGCGGCACCGCACTGCACCGCTCTGCACCACTCTGCACTACTCTGCACTGCACTGCACCACATTACACTGCTCTGCACCGCACTGCACCGCTCTGCACCACACTGCACCGTACTGTACTGCATTCCACTGCCCTGCACTGTATGGCACCGCGCAATACAACGCTAGACCGCACATCACCGCTTTTCGCCGCACCCTACTGCTCAGTACCGCCTTTCTACTGATGTAGCGACCATGATGGCGGACTCGGTCCTGCGTTTTGATGCGGAAAGGCAGCCGATTGAGTTCGACTCGTGGCTCGTCGACCTCCAACGACACCTGACTGGTCAGCGGCAGGACGGCCACTCCCTGGCCGTCCACATCGACGGTACGCTCCTCTGCCCTGACCCCCCTGCTGCTCTACCCGCTGACCCCACGTCTGCTGACCGTGAGTCTGCTACCGCTGCTACCCTTGCCCGTGCTGTCTGGTTGTCACGTGTCGCTGTCGCACAGCTTGCGATTAGTCATGCCCTCCCCCTGTCCCAGCGCCCCCGCTTTAGGTTGGTCAGGACTGAGTAGGAGTTTTTAGAGGCTGTTGTCGCCCGCTATTCCACCCCGCCCTCTGCCTCCGTTGGTCACCTGATCCTGCCCATGCTCTTTCCTAATCTCGCGTCTTTCCCTACTGTCGCTGACCTGGCCGCCCACCTGCGCATGCTAGACACGACCTGGCACGCTGCCTGCACTGAGGTCCAGCTTCGTGTGTTTCAGCCCCCTATCTGCTCTACCCTCTACCTGCTTGCCACCCACCTCCCTGACCGCCTTGCCACCACCCGCGATCACTTCCTTAGTCTCCACCCCGCTGATCTCACCCTCATTGACTTTGTCGACACCCTGTCGGCCGTAGAGACTCGTCAGCGCTCTATCGCCCAGTCTAGCGGTACAGTGCCAGTCTCTATCTTTCAGGGATGTGCCCCTGCTCAGTGCATTTACTCTGACGGCTCTGCTGAGGTCACTGAGACAGCTTCGGCTGCCGAGACAGCCGCCATAGTGCAGTTTCGTCCAGGTAAGGGTCGCTGCCCCAAGGTTGGGCGCGGCGGAGGTAGCGGAGGATGGGGTGGCGCCGGTGGTGGAGGTGGCTCGCCCGCTGGTAGTACTGACGAGGGGGCTGGGGCTGGTGCCTTGGCGCACCAGCCCCAACAGCAGCAGGCGCCGTCGCTGGACCAGCAGCAGCAGCAGCCGCAGCACACGCAGAAGCAGCAGCCGCCGCAGCATGAGCAGCAGAAGCGGCGGGTTGGTCGTCTCCCCTCCGGGTGGCCTGGAGTCGGCGATGATTGTCACAGGATTGAATGTCCCGAGGAAAGGTTTGCTCAATGTTTCACTATCAATCAGTACAAGGTGCTTTTATACTTCCAGAATACATCAGGTAACCAGGCTTATCCTATCCAAAGGGAATAGACCCTTCTAGAAATAGAATCACCATGCGTATAGCCACGCGAGGCTATTGGCTTTAAGGGATAACGGCAGGATTACGCTAGATATAGCGCGCCAGTACATCCCGAGCCTGGTTGGTGATATAATTATAATAACGGGATAAACCAAAGGATAATGGAAAAGGAGGAATAGGAAACCAAATGAGATGAGATAAAGAGCAAATAAATCAGGAGTGAAAGAGGAATGAAATAGAAATGAAATATGGAAAGGGGAAATCAGTGTAACGGGGTCGTACTCTCACACTTCCCCCCCTCAAAGCTGGGTGGTAGAAGTAACACCCTGCTTGACAAGGTAGTCGCGAAGAGGACGACGGGCGTTACCCATGTCGGATTCAGAGACGCAGCCTCAGAAGTATCATAACCCTTCCAGCAAAGAAGAAGCTCCAGAGTGCCAGTCTGACGATGACGGTGTCCAAGTACGTAGTTGTCCCATGTCGTGGATGAACACGGGCGACGACAGTAGTTGGCATTTGGTATAGAGCGTGTTTGGTCTTGATAGGGTTTAAGAAGCTGGTATGGAAGGTGTTATGGATCTTCCAAGTGGCTGGTAGGCGGAAGCGGAAGTTGACTGAAGTGACCTTTGCTTCAACGATGATAGACCCGCAGAAGCAAGGTTGAAGCTTGGATGGAAGATGGCTGATGTCGAGATTATGGTGTGGATAACTGTAGTGATGAGTAGCCAGGTGCTTCTGCTGCTGTTGGATGTCCAAGTGGTGTGTCAGGTGTTAGAGCTGATGGACAACGGTGATGAAATGGATTTATCGGTTGTTGTGGTGTGAGCTGGTTGCAATTGCAGGTGGTACGCGGATGGCGTTGATCGTAATCGAGATGTTGTAGCGGAAGAGTAGATGTACTGTCCCTTCAATGGGTGCTCTAGCTGGCACACTGTAGCATGCGTTGAGTCTCGGGTAGCACATCCCGCTGTTACTCGCATCCCGTCCACGTGTGAAGATCACGAAGTGTTGGTGGTATGGCAGTCGTGCCATAGTACTGATTCTTTCGTTGTGTTGTATCCGATACATGCAGCTTCTGTCGAATGCTGGTCCATGCCGTATTGTTTTCGCGAGTCGTACCCACTCGGCATCGTAGTGCTGCGGAATGGAGAGCAGAATCACTAGTAGTAATCCTGTCCACCACGCGGTCTGCTACTCACATTGCCTTGAGTACAACAGCGCATGCGAAGTGCTGCTCAGCGTATCCCTTGTGTTCAGAACCATGCGAGGGGTTGGTACCATAAACGCGGAGTTGGTAACTTCCAAAATCGGCGCCAAAGTAGTTTCCCTCTGTGGTTGCTCAAGCAAGGAATCTCTGCTGCGTAGATATCCTACGGTGATGGGTTAGGACATCTGGGAATATCAGGGGTATTCCCAAATAATCCTCTCCCATTTCCAAATGAGTATTGCTGACAGCGAATCCAGTATGACCTTATGCACTTCCAGTTTAGCACGGAGGCCATCGGTAGGCATCGGTGTCTGGGCGCACATATTGGGATAGGTCTTCTGGTGCCATCATGTGTTGTCTCATTCCGTCACTGTCCTTGAAGTAGCGTTGATGTAGAAGATGTCTCAGCTACCTAGCATCAGTGTTGAAGTCTGCTCCATTTCGGCAAACAGGGGTGTTATTGGAGATACGCGGAGTCCACTATCCGGAGTGGCGTCGGCGCTTCATTTCACGCCTATCTGCTTCCGTGGAGTTGGTGCTGGTGATGGATTGGTTGTGACGCAGGTTTTATGACTTTAAGGAAAGCCATAGGTCATGAGGACTTGTATACCAGTAGAGTACCGCGGTCCTCCCATCCTCATAAGAGCAAATATCTTCTGCTCTTGAGGGTATATGGCATTGCCATAGCTATTCCAGTGCGTAGTGGTATCTCTTTCCTACTAGCTGGAAACAATAGTATTGTGCCTGGCCGGGTCTTTACGATCATACTGGAATATAATCCAGTGTTATCTCCATTGAGTGGAGAATCATCCATCAGGATTTGGTTGTGACTGTTGTGTCGAGTCTTCTGCTGCGGCGGCGGCGGCGGTTGCGACGATGGCGACGGCGGCAGCTGCTGCAGAGAATTCTCTTAACTCGTAATGGTTGAAGGAGAATCCATCAACTCCCTCTTCCCAGTAGAGTGTTCCTGATGGGTGTAACAGGCGTAACTACCAGGAACACGTGCATTTTGGTATACATGTGTTGTTCCATTGCTGCCGGTGATTGTTTCATTTGAGGGTATGAGGAGAAATTTGCTTCTCCCCTCAATGTATCCACGGGTAGCAATTCCTGGTATGCTCATCCGTGCCTCCGATGTACGGTCGGTAGAGCGCGTGATCGTGTTGTAGTAGTCCGCATCTCCCTCGTTTGTTGACACCTCATTTTGCTTGACGTTCTCCTGCATCGTCGAAATTACGTTGGTGCTTGTAACGCTTCGGCTTCTGGTAGAATCGCCTCCAATGCATGTGCCGTAGGGTCGCTAGTGAACGAGTACTTGCCGGATTAAGGGTTAATTACTCCTCAATCTGTCAAGTATCGTGACATGCACGGAATTTTCTTCCACGCATGTCATTAACACCTGGAATCGCGACGCATGATTGGTGTGTCGCCTCGTGAGGTCGATGTTGAGACTGCTCCAATCAATCACCTCGGATGGCTGAGATTCTTGATGAAGACGAATCGTTCAGCTCCTGTTACGAAGTAGTGTCTCGCTGGCCTTGACGAGACGGGTTCACTGCGTCGTCGTTGCGTGCGAAATCTACTCCTTCGCAGCAACTTGAACTTGGGAGCATTGCAAGAGAAAACGGCTACTTCTCTGCAATCCCATAGGTTGTCGATCAATTTGTATGAAAAAGTGTCTCGTGGATGGAGAATATGTCTTCACGCAGCTCCATTGTTTTTCCTGGGTGAAGATCCCGTCGTGTTGATGTCGATCCATTTTTAACGAAGATGACTTTGTCAAAATAAATAGATCGTTATCGACACTAGTTAGAAGATGCGTCGATTGTGCAGTCCCTAGTCACGAATGTTGTCTCCATTGTGATGATTTTCCATAGTGTAGTCTCCGCTGCATTCGTGCCGTTGATTTCGCACCGATCCGACGATCCACGTTCTCCTGTCATTTTTCTGCATGCAGATATTACCAAGTAGGTAATACTCTGGCAGATTTCTGACTCTGCAGATGATTTGCGCACCATATTCGTCACCAAATAAAGGATTTTGATTCGGGTTGTCCAGGTGATGACAGCGGTGTCGAAAGCGGCTGATTTCTGGTTCTGTGCATCGTTCTCTCTTTGTGCAGAAGTCGCGCTCCAAGTCGTCCGTTGAAGTACAGGTTGATCCGACGGTCCAAACTCCAAGCGATCTGAAGATACTCCTGAGACGCGTTCAGCATCTTTCAGTGTCCGGGTAACCTTGTTTCCTGCAGCAATTCTCGGTCGTCGATGTCGGCTGTCAAACGATCGGACGCTCTGAAGAACTTCGCGGCTTGCGAGGTCCCGTTCCCATTCGCCCTGAAACTCGAACTCTCTCAGCAGGATTTCGTTTTCGCCTCGGTCGATCTGAAGCGTCGAATCTCCATCGGACGGATGTCGTCGGTCGAACCTCCGCGGAGTTCCGCGCAACTCCAAGTGTCGTCGCGAACTTCGAACTTCTCCGAATGTCGCAGAGAGTGTTCCGCCGGAACTGACGCGCTCGCCAGGTCGAGGCCATTCGCCCCCGCGAAAAATCGGCTCCGTCGATGCAGTCCATCGAACGGTCGGCGAGGCATCTCGCCTTCGAAGGGGACCCCAGGTGCAACTGCGAGAGGTGAGTCGAAACTTAAATGAAAGTGCATTGTACTTACAGGAATTGAAGTTTTGACTCCATCCTCCGCGTGCTCCTGGGGCCCAGCGGTTAAGCGTTGAGCTGAAACCTTGGCTCTGATTACCAAGTGTCACAGGATCGAATGTCCCGAGGAAAGGTTTGCTCAATGTTTCACTATCAATCAGTACAAGGTGCTTTTATACTTCCAGAATACATCAGATAACCAGGTTTATCCTATCCAAAGGGAATAGACCCTTCTAGAAATAGAATCACCATGCGTATAGCCACGCGAGGCTATTGGCTTTAAGGGATAACGGCAGGATTACGCTAGATATAGCGCGCCAGTACATCCCGAGCCTGGTCGGTGATATAATTATAATAACAGGATAAACCAAAGGATAATGGAAAAGGAGGAATAGGAAACCAAATGAGATGAGATAAAGAGCAAATAAATCAGGAGTGAAAGAGGAATGAAATAGAAAAGAAATATGGAAAGGGGAAATTAGTGTAACGGGGTCGTACTCTCACAATGATGGTGGTCGCAGTGGTCGTGCGCGCGGCGTGCGGTCGGGTGGTGGTCAGAGCGACGGGCGCTGCCAATACTAGCTTCAGACCGGTCCTCGCCGCGGCCTCGTGTGCGGTAAGACTGGCCATATTTCCTCACCACCGGGTTTTCCCTGGAGCGGAAGGCCGACGTGCCTGACGTTCTTCTCCCGTGGCTTATCTCTGCACGTGTTCACCGAGGTCTCCCTGTCTTGAGTCTTCACTCCGACCGTGGTGGCAAGTTCGCCTCTGGCTGCGTTGGTCGCTTCTGTCGTGCGAAGGGCATCACCCAAACGTTCACTCTGCCAGACTCCCCGCACTAGAATGGGATCGCTGAGCGACGCATCGGCTTGGTCATGGAGGTGGCTCGTACCTCCATGATCCATGCCGGTGCACCCCATTTTCAGGGGTCGTTCGCCGTTCGCTACGCCGCCCACCAGCTTAACCTGTGGCCGCACTCTTAGCGGCCGCAGCTCTTGCCGACCCTTCTCTGGACCGGGTCTCCTGGTGCTGCGTCTGCGTTCCACGTCTTGGGCTGCCTTCCTCACGTTCGTGCCTCCGACACGGACAAGCTCACTGCCCGCACCATCCCCTGTGTCTTCCTAGGTTTCGCCCTCGACTCCTCGGACTGGCAGTTCTACCACCCGCCTTCTTACCATTTCTTTCATTCTCGCAGCGTCTCTTTTGACGAGTCTGTCTCCTTCTACCACCGCTTTCCCCACCATGGTCCCCTGCTCACTCCCCCCCAGTTCCTGGTCCCCCCCCCTCTCTGGGTCGTCCCTGTTCCCCCCCCCTCCCCGCCCTGCCCCATCTGGTGTGTCTCACACGACCCCCATCCCGTCGATTGTCCCTGCCGAGGAGTCTGCTGACACTCGTGGCTTGGCGGAGTCTCTTCCCCCGCCTCTTCCTGTAACGGTCTCCCCTCCCCTGCCGCCCTCGTTGCTGTCCCAGCCGTAGTTGCCTCCGCGGCTACCACTTCAGACGCAGCTGCAGTAGCAGTCGCAGCCACCGTCGTCATCGCCGCTGGGGTTCGTGTGTTCTGGGAGTGCTGGGGAGCGAGCTGGAGCTGTATCTGGAGAGGGCTCTCGAGGTGCTGGCATGGGGCTTCTTGGAGGGAACCGTGTTGTTGCTGGAGGTTCTGGTGTTGGAGTCGAGAAGCACTCGCAGCCATCGCCGCCAGTGTCCACTCTTCGCTTACTCGGTCTTTCTTTCCCTGACCGCCTGCTTGTGCCTCCCCCGTCGCCGCCGCCTCCTCTTCCGCCGGTACACGGCCAAGTGTTTCCTCCCCCAAACTCCTCTTCAACTTGTTTCCCTCCCCGTTCTCCTCCTGTGTCTCCTCCCCAGTCTCCTGACCCGACTCCTTCGTCTCACATCTGGTCTCGTCGTCCGTCTCGTGCTCGCCCTACCTCCCCTGTTCTGCGTTCTCACACTACGTTGCTTCACTCTCACGCGTCTCGTGCTCCTCCTCTCCTCCCGTCTCCTCCCCTGTCGTCACTTACTGTGGCCCCGCCTCCGTTCTCGGACTTCCTCTATGCTGCGCGTCCCCTTGTTCCTCGTGTCCTTGCCTCTCTCGTTACTGACCCGTCCGTTCCTGTTTCGAGTCTGTCGGCTCTTGTCGCTGCTGTCACTGAATTCGCTGCTACCCACCGCCTGGACTACGCCACCGCTCTGGTCTCTGACCGTGCCTGCCATCTGGCCGTCAGGGGTATGGCTGCTCTTGGCAGTGACGTCCTAGAGGACAGGCAGTTCGAGCTCGCTTTCCTGTCTGAGGCCGCTCCCCATCTGTGTTCCATGCTACTAGTCCCTGAGGGTGGCCCAGACGCTCTTGACATCCCGACCCCTCGAACTTACGCTGAGGCCACCTCGGGACCCCGGGCCTCTCAGTGGATAGCTACCATGGAGCAGGAGATGGCATCTTGGAGATCCACCGGTACCTTCGTCGACGCAGTTCCCCCACCTGGGGTGAAAGTAGTCGATGGCTGGTGGCTCTTCAAGGTGAAGTGCCCCCTTGGAGAGCCGCCTGACTTCAAGGCGCGCCGCGCTGCTTGAGGTTTCAGTCAGCGTGAGGGGGTGGACTTCTTTCAAACCTTCGCCCCCACCCCGAAGATGACTACTCTTTGGGCACTACTACACGTAGCAGCACAATGTGACTACGAGCTGCACTCCCTCAATTTCTCCACAGCCTTCCTCTAGGGCAGTCTACACGAGAAGGTCTACCTGTGCCACCCCCACGGCTTCTCCGGTACCTTTCCACCTGGCACCGAGTGGCTCCTCCGGCGCCCCGTCTACGGCTTGCGACAGTCACCTCGTGAGTGGTACAACACGCTGCGTGCTACACTTGCTGACTTGCAGTTCTTCCCATCGTCTGCAGACCCCTCGCTCTTCGTCCGTTCCGGCCAGACTTCGTTCTACATCCTTGTCTACATTGACGACCTAGTCTTTGCTACTGAAGACAGAGACGCGCTGGCCTCTGTGAAGGCCGAGCTGCTGAGGTGACAAACCTACACTGACCTAGGAGAGCTGCATCACTACCTTGGCTTACAGATCTCCAGGGACAGAGCAGCGCGCACCATCACTCTCTCACTGTCACACTTGGTGCGCCAGGTCCTTCAGAGGTTCGGCCTTCAGTTCTCTTCCGTACAGCCCACCCCTCTGTGAGTAGACCACAGACTCTTTGCCCCAGTTCCGGAGGAGGCTGTAGAGCCTAGTGGTTCCTACGCAGAGCTGGTGGGTTGCATCATGTACCTGATGACTTGCACTCGTCCAGATCACGCGTACCCACTTTGCATCCTGGTTCGCTTTGTGGCCTCCGGCAGACATCGACCACAGCACTGGTCAGCCGCTAAGAGGGTTTTGCGTTATCTAACGACTACATCAGGCATGGGACTAGTTCTAGGAGGACGTAGACCAGTGGTCCTTACCGGGCACACAGACGCTTCTTGGGTAGACGACACAGAGATTCTCAGGTCCTCATAGGGCTACTGCTTTAGCCTTGGTGTAGGTGCCATCTCGTGGAGGTCCACCCACTCTTCGTCAGTTGCCCAGTCTAGCTATGAGACTGAGATCTACGCTGGTGCCATGGCGGCACACGAGCTCCGCTGGCTGACCTTCTTGCTCACCGACCTGGGTGAGCGGCCTAGCTGTGCCCCAGTTCTGTACGCTGGCAACAGGGACATGATCTCCTTGTGTTAGGAGCTTCGACTTGAGGGCAGAGTAAAGCACATCTAGCTACGGTACTTCCTCTTGCATGAGCTGCAGCAGCGTTGCCAGGCTCGTATAGTACACTTGGCCTCCGGTGCCAACACAGCTGATATCTTTACGAAGGCGCTTGCGCGTAAAGATCATGAGCGGCACTGTGTACACCTAGGTCTCGTCCCTGTAGCCTCTCACTTGCTAGGACCTTGATTGTGTACAGACCTTTATATATATATTACATTGACTGGCCTTGTGACCTCTTCCCAGTGGCTGGACTAGTAATGCCGCCCTGGCCTTGCTCTTGCCTTGCCTGTACTCGTTTGACTGATCTTTAGACCCCTGGCTTGGAGGCTGGACTAGTAGTGCCACCCTGAGTTGTCTCTCTCATCAGGCACTGCCCCTATCCAGTCTAGGGGGTGTATTAAATATATATTGTATGTTATTATAGACTATATAGGGTTGTGCCTTAGGGAGTACAATCCATTAGGTTAGATTCTCTTGTATGTCACTTTTCTAGTTATTCATTCACTTTGATAGTGCAGCTGTGCTGAAACATTTCGAAGGCCCTTTCGACGTGTTCCATTATCAACTTTTGACCGACATTCGTCATCGTTACGCTTCCGCACCTGATTTCGTCACTTCGTTGATGGAGTTCGTAGACTTTCGCGGGACACGGTCGCGTGCTCTCGTATGTGACTCGAACGACCTCGCGTTTGATTGACGGGTTATTCATTTCATCGACCATCACGTTATTCGCCAGTCATCATTTCAAGATATTCAACCTTTTTTTTTTGGGCTTAAAAAAAAAAAAAAAAAAAGGATTACTTTTAATGACTGTTCGGCCTCCATAAAGGGAGTGCGTTCTTTTAGAATGTGAGAGAGTGTAAGGAATTTCCATTCCTTACTGGGGCTCGCCACAACGAGTACAGGAGAACCTCTCGGGTCCGCAGGCTCGGCCCTTGGTTCTCGCGCCAAACCAGCCCCCGTCGACCTTTTCGGCCCCAACCTGGTTCCGAGTCGCCCCGAACCCATTTTGACCCCGTCACCCTCGGGACCATCGAGCCCTTGACTGATCCAACCCTCGACAAACAACCCTGGTTAACACACCTATATTTTGCCTATGCCTCATTATTCTGGACATCATTGTACTCACTTTCCCCTATAGTATTCTGCGCTTTACTCTGAGTTATAATTTATAACAATTATGTCATTGCTGACGCGGTCAGCCTCCGTTGTGTTGTGATGGATATGCAAAACGAGAGCCAATCAGGGGCACGCGTACAAATCCCACCTCCAAAAAAAAGTGGGGGCGTGATGGGCTAGAGCAAAGCCCAAACGCAGGGAACTCATTCTTCCCGCTCAGATATTGCTCGATGCTAGCAAACTACTTATCTGAAATACAACAGGAGTCCAGAGCGTGCACATGGAGCTCGTGACACTAGGGGATACACTCGCTGAGAGTGCTTGACGAGCAGCCCAGCGCCTAGCACGACCAACAACAGCTTAGCGCCTAGTGCGATGGCGAGCAATCCCGCGCCTAGCTCGATGGCGAGCAGCCCCGCGCCTAGCTCGACGGCGAACAGCCCTGCGCCTAGCTCAACGGGGAACAGCCCTGCGCCTAGCTCGACGGCGAACAGCCCTGCGCCTAGCTCCACGGCGAAGAGCCCTGCGCCTAGCTCCACGGCGAACAGCCATGCGCCTAGCTCGACGGCGAACAGGCATGCGCGCTTGACGGCAAACAGCCCTGTGCCTAGCTCGATGGCAAGCAAGGGAGGCGACGCATGGTTGGCGCTTGTCGCGAATGGAAGGTGCCATGACGAGCTGCTCTATGATGTCTGCGCAATAGCTCATAGCTGGGAACGCCCGGGCGGGGCCGCTACCTGTCGGAGCCGGAGTGAGGTTGGCGCGAACAATGTAGAGCCAGTAAGACGGAGGGGGGGAGAGGAGGACATTGGGTTTATGGGGAGACGAGAGTGAGGGAGAGCAAGAGAAAAAAGGAGCGGGAGTGAAGGCGGGGGGGAGGAAATGGGAGCGGGGGAGAAGGGGAGCAAGAGAGAAGGAGAGAAGGGAAGGAAATAGGAGAGGGAGAGAAGAGGAGTGGCAGAGAAGGAGAGCGGGAGAGAAGGAAGCGGGAGAGAAGGGGTGCGGGAGAAGATAGGAGCGTGAGAGGGTTGGATCGGGAGTGGAGGGGATCAGGATAGAGGGGGGTGGGGGGAGAGACGGGGATCAGGATAGAGGGGGGGTGGGGGGAGAGACGGGGATCAGGATAGAGGGGGGTGGGGGGAGAGACGGGGATCAGGATAGAGGGGGGTGGGGGGAGAGACGGGGATCAGGATAGAAGGGGGCGGGAGAGAGGCATGTGTTGGATAGCGTGGCTGCTGGCAAGGTGGGTGGCTGGAGATTGGGAGGGTGAGATTTGGTGAAGGCGGGGGAGAGGGGGGGCGCGAGGGAGGAAATTAGGAAGAGAGGAAGGGTGGGATGTAGGGAGGGTTTGAGATAGGAGAGGGGGATGGTGAAAGAGAGGGGGTGGGAGATAGGGTGTGTGGAATACAATGAGGGTGGGTGATAGTAAAGGTTTGTGAGCTCAGGAAAGGAGAAAAGGCACTTTGAAGTTCGCCGCCTCTGCCGCAGCCACGTAACCCCTCTCCTGGGTGCCTGGGTACTTGGATACCTAAGTACTTGGGTACCTGAATACTTGGGCACCTGGGTACTTGGGTACCTGAGTACTTGGCCACCTGGGTACTTGGGTACCCGAGTGAGTTGAGATGGAGTGGGGTTGCCATTCGTGTGCGGGGACTGATGTGGGAAGTATGAGTGGAATATGAGTCGAGCACGACCGGAGTATGACTTGAGTATGGCTGGGGTAAGGCTGGGTGAAGTACAAGCGGAGTATGGCCGGTTCCCCCCTTCGTGCACCCTGTGCTGGGCCAAAGGACGTAAGGGCTCATTACTCTCTTGCAGCACCCTTTTCCCCCTCTCACTCCTCCTTTTCCCCCTCATCCTTGAACCAACCCTGCCCCGGCCCAGCTCTGTAGCATAGCGCCAGGTCCAAGGGAGGAGCTGAGGGCAGAGCGGAGGGGAGGAATGGGTGAGGAAAGGGAGGAGAAAGGGTAGGTTCAGGGTGGGGTCTCACGAAAGGTGATGAGAGGGGGTGACAAAAGGGGAGGAAGATCCGCTTGATGATCGAGGGCGGAGGGTGTCGAAATGGGGAGCAGTGGGCTTAGGACACAGGGATGGTCGGCAAAGAGAATGTCTCTGCCACGCAGTGTCAGGTTGTGCTGTTGTGAGTAGAGTATCTTAGAAACTTAGGACACGAGCCTCTTAAACTTAGGAGGCTAGGTAGGCTAGGATACTACACTGAGGGAAAAAACCGTCCGGATGTTTGGCACTAAGTTGGGTTTTTAGGCTTTGAGACTACTGTATGGTAAACCTGCAAGATGCACGGTGGTACACGTTGGGAGAGGCACAAAGTGGATGCGTTCACTGCACTGAGAACTAGATTAGTACATTGGATCTAACTCATACTCCAAAAGATATACAACGAGTACATCCGGACAGTTTTTTCCCAGGACAAAGAGCAAACTTCCTAACAACGTTTCTAGTACCTAGTCCACCTACTCTTGGCGTTGATCACCATCCACACCCTCCTAGGCATGTTATCTATGTGGTTAGTGCAGACCTTTGCATGAAGCTTCTCGCACTCTTCCTTGACCCACCATTTTGCATACGGGGGTGAGCACAAGGAAAATTGCGAAGTATTTGAGCGTATGCATAAGTATTGTGCACGAATTCAGATTGAATGTAATCTCTGAGACTAGCCAAGCCGAAGGGTGTCCAAAGATGCCATTAGTTGAATGGTCTTGGCTTATCATGGGTTGTTTTCGTCGAATCAGAGTAGGGTGAAATCACGTATAGAGTGGCAAAATCTAGCATACCCGCCACGAAACTTAGGGTAACAGAGCACGGTCGATTGAGCATCCTTTCATTGTTAGAATCATGTTAAAATCCGCGAGTCTAGTGACAGTGCATCAGTTGAAGAAGTCTCGACTGTTTGGGAAGAATATCAGGGTTGAGGTCTGGTGAGGAAGAGGGGCACTCCAGAGCTACATATCCATGCTCTCCGAGCCATTCCAAGCCTAGGCAGGGAAAATGACATGGAATGCCTTGGAGAGCATAAGTATGTTGCGCTGGAGTGACCCTTTTTCTCACCAGACCTCAATCCAGATATTCTTCCCAAACAGTCGAGGTTTCTTCGACTGCTGCCCCGTCACTAGACCCGCGTATTTTAACATGGTTCACACAGTGAAAGGATGTTCAGTCGACCGTGCTCTGTTACCCTAAGATTCGTGGCGGGAATGCTAGATTTTGCCACTCTATTCGTGATTTTACCCTAGAACGATACGACGAAGACGACCCATGATAAGCCGGGACCATTTAACTAATGGCATCTTTGGACACCCCTCGGCTTGGCTAGTCTCAGAGATTACATTCAATCTGAATTCGTGCACAATACTTATGCATACGCTCAAATACTTCGCAATTTTCCTTGTGCTCACCCCCTTATGCAAAATGGTGGGTCAAGGAAGAGTGCGAGAAGCTTCATGCAAAGGTCTGCACTAACCACATAGATAACATGCCTAGGAGGGTGTGGATGGTGATCAACGCCAAGAGTAGGTGGACTAGGTACTAGAAACGTTGTTCGGAAGTTTGCTCTTTGTCCTGGGAAAAAACTGTCCGGATGTACTCGTTGTATATCTTTTGGAGTATGAGTTAGATCCAATGTACTAATCTAGTTCTCAGTGCAGTGAACGCATCCACTTTGTGCCTCTCCCAACATGTACCACCGTGCATCTTGCAGGTTTACCATACAGTAGTCTCAAAGCCTAAAAACCCAACTTAGTGCCAAACATCCGGACGGTTTTTTCCCTCAGTGTAGAAGTGACGCCATGGAATATCGTGAGGAGAAGTTTATCTAGGGGTAGGCAAAAGTGACGAGAAAGAAGGGATGCGATTAGGAAGAGAGGGGAGTACAAGGAGGGGTTTGTACCCCCTACAGAAAGGTTCAGTAACAACCTACCAAGCCTATATTAAATTATAACTTATATAATTTTAACACACCCCCTAGGCTTGGTAGTCGCACACCCACCCAACCCACCCCCTAACCCCGCACACCCTCAAGCTCGTGCTTAGCCGGGTATCTGACCCTCGTGCAAAGCGTTGACACACCCCCGTACACGAGGCAGCCTACGGCGTCTGGGCGGGTCAGCGACAAGCAGCGGCGGAGCTCTGGCTCAAGGCGGCTGGGTCGCCGACAACAGGCGGCGACCGCCGCGGCTGAGGGCTCTCGGTGATGTGGCAACGTCCGGGCAGAAGACAGCAGCTGCGACAGGAGGAGGGGAAGACGCAGGGGGAAGGGAGAATGGGGGGGGGGGGGGCGGGGCGAGTCTTCAGCGACGCGCCATAAATGGCGCGGCGCTTACTGGCGGGGAGGACGTCGTCCTGAGGGACGCCCGTGGCTGGCGAGCGGGCGGCAGGCCCGGCGACGCCACAGATGTCGCTCGGCCGGCCGCAGCCCGACGATGCCGTCGGCTGCCGTAGACGCCGCCGCAGCGCACCGTCAATGTCGCAGCGGTGAGGCGGACGGGCGACGGCTGCACCAAGGGGCCGTCGCGACACCTTGGCGCCGCGACGGCAGGCAACGAGGGGCCGTCGCGACACCTTGGTGCCGCGACGGCGGGCAACCAGGGGCCGTCGCGACACCTTGGTGCCGCGACGGCAGGTAACAAGGGGCCGACGCGACATCCTGGCGTCGCGACGGCAGGCAGGCAGAAAACCGCGAAGGCTGCGAATGCAGCAGGAGTACGCAACGGGTACGTAGGGAGAGGGTCCAGTGGACACGACCGGCTCTGATACCATCTTAGAAACTTAGGACACGAGCCTCTTAAACTTAGGAGGCTAGGTAGGCTAGGATACTAGAAGTGACGCCATGGAATATCGTGAGGAGAAGTTTATCTAGGGGTAGGCAAAAGTGACGAGAAAGAAGGGATGCGATTAGGAAGAGAGGGGAGTACAAGGAGGGGTTTGTACCCCCTACAGAAAGGTTCAGTAACAACCTACCAAGCCTATATTAAATTATAACTTATATAATTTTAACAAAGTATACCCATTTGCTATCTACACGAACATAGGAGTCTAGTCTGATGTGGCCTCTAATGTGTGATATTAGATCATAGAATTGTCCCCAGTCCACAGTGCCCAAGCCATCAAACAGAGTTCTGGAAATTAGCATCCTAAGATCCCCAATTGTATTCAATGACGACACTTCCACATGCGTTGTAGTCATTGTACAAATGAATATATAATGTGCACGGAATGCAGGCTTGGATTACGAAATTGGCAGCATGCTTGGGTCGTGACCACTGGGGTTTTATTTGACTGTAAGACACGAGACACCAACGTCACAGAACCTGGAACAAGGGAGAGGGTTGAAGAAGAGAGAGGGGGGTAGAAGGAAGGGGGGGGGAAGGTGCACCTGGAATAAGGGATTGGAGGGGAGAAGGCATGGAAGAGGCAGTAGGGAGAGCTGGAATGAAGGGTTGGTCGTGCGGACGGAAAAAAAAGGAACAGAGAAGAGGGGGAAAAAGGGAGAGGAGGGATGAGGCGGGTGGGGGTTTGAACGGGAAGCGGGACACTCCGTGAGAGGAGAGACTCAGGGATATGAGGGAAGAGGTGAGGGGGGGGGTTGCGAGCAAGGGAATGGGCAACAGGAGCGTGAGGGGGGCAGAAACACAAGACACGGTCTATAGTAGAGGAAAGGAACAAGTGTAAGTATGGAAAGAGGGAGGGGAGAGAACGAGCACATGGACGGCAAAAGGGAGCCGCAAGGGGAGAAAGGCTAGACAGGATTAATGGGGAGGAGGGACAGCCCCACCGAGGTGAGGGAAGCAGGGAGAGGAGGGGAGATGGTAAGAGGTGGGGATATCTTAGGGGAGAGGAGAGGGAGAGTGGGTGAGAGGAAGGCAGACGTCTGCCATTGGGCAGAGGGGGCAAAGGGGATTGCGCCTCTGCCTGGGGAAGAGGTGGAAAGGAGGGGGGAAAGAGGGGGGCTGGACTCTGATGAGGGCAGAGGGGGCTAGGGAGAGGGAGGGGTGGGGGGGACCTTCTCTCCTGCTCTCCTTCTCTCCCCCCTCCTTCACTCCCGCCCTCCTTTTCCCCCGCCCTCCTTCTCCCCCGCCCTCCTTTTCCCCCGCCCTCCTTTTCCCCCGCCCTCCTTCTCCCCCGCCCTCCTTCTTTCCCGCTCTCCTTCTCTCCTGCCCTCCTGCTCTCCCTCTCTACCTCGCCCCGCCCTCCTTCTTTCCCACCCTCCGTCTCTTTCGCCCACCTTCTCTCCTGCTCCCCTTCTCCCTCGCTATCCTTCTCCCTTGCTCCCCTTCTCCCTCGCTCCCCTTCTCCCTCGCTCCCTTTCTCCCTTGCCCCCCTTTTCCCTAGCTCCCGTTCTCTCACCACTACCCTTCTCTCCTGCTCCCCTTCTCCCTCGCTCCCCTTCTCCCTCGCTCCCCTTCTCCCTTGCTCCCCTTCTCCCTCGCTCCCCTTCTCCCTCGCTCCCCTTCTCCCTGCTCCCCTTCTCCCTCGCTCCCTTTCTCCCTCAATCCCCTTCTCTCATCGCTCCCCTTCTCTCACCGCTCCCCTTCTCCCTCACTCCCCTTCTCCCTCACTCCCCTTCTCCCTCACTCCCCTTCTCCCTCGCTCCCCTTCTCCCTCGCCCCCCTTCTCCCTCGCTCCCCTTCTCCCTCGCTCCCCTTCTCCCTGCTCCCCTTCTCCCTCGCTCCCTTTCTCCCTCAATCCCCTTCTCTCACCGCTCCCCTTCTCTCACCGCTCCCCTTCTCCCTCACTCCCCTTCTCCCTCACTCCCCTTCTCCCTCACTCCCCTTCTCCCTCACTCCCCTTCTCCCTCACTCCCCTTCTCCCTCACTCCCCTTCTCCCTCGCTCCCCTTCTCCCTCGCTCCCCTTCTCCCTCGATCCCCTTCTCCCTCGCTCCCCTTCTCCCTCGCTCCCCTTCTCTCCCACACCCCCCTTTTCCCAATCCCCTTCTATCCCGTTTCCCTTCTCTGCCTCTCCCCTTCTCACGGCACTGAGCGGCTCGCCGCCGCGCACGCAGAGCTGCTCGCCACCGCGCTCGGCGCTGAGCTGCTCGCTGCTGCGCTCGGCGCTGAGCTGCTCGCCGCCGCGCTCGATGCTGAGCTGCTCGCCGCCACGCTCGACGCTAAGCTGCTTGCCGCCGCGCTCGGCAATAAACTGCTCGTCGCCGTGCTCGGCGGTAAACTAAGCTGCTCGCCGCCACGTTCGGCACTGAGCGGTTCGCCGCCGCGCTCGGCGCTGAGCGGCTTGCTGAAGCACTCGGCGCTCAGCTGCTCGCCGCTGCGTTTGGCGCTAAGCTGCTCGCCTCCGCGCTCGCTTCTAAGCTACTCGTCGCCGCGCTCGGCGCTAAGCTGCTCGACGCCGTGCCCGGCGTTTGCCATCGGACACCTCGTGGCGTCCAGCTCGGCGTTTGCCTGCTCGTGAAAACGAGCTCCGTGCTGGCCTGCACGCCCTAGCCGGCGTGCCCGGTATGGCTGGCGTGCCCGGTAGCCACCGTACGAAATCGAGTCGCCGTCGATCGTACGTCGTTAGCTGCGGGCTCGGGGTACGGCCCTAAAGGCGGTGTTTTACGCCAGCATTATGGCAGGATACTCCATATGCTGTTTGCCTACTTACAGTAGGGCTGGCTCGGGGATGGGGAGTCGGCCCGCGTCACAATCTGCGCGAGCTGCTGCTACGAGTTACGATAAGCGGGGAATGCTGCGCATTCTACGCTAGGGCGTTCTGCCTAGTGTGAACTGCCTTGAGTTCTTCGGGCTCTAGTTGTGAACCTAGGTCCAACTTGAAATTCGAGATGGAACCAGTTGAAACAGGCACAACCGTGCGGGCAGCCCTACCATCGCAGTTGAATGCTCGTTGGCTCGTGCGATGCTTTCGCTGCTGCGTATTCCTATGTGAATTCCTTTGCCTTGTTTCTGGTTGGATGCAGGAGTTGGTCGTTCCCACGCACCAATCGCTGTCCTGCGCGGCAGTTTTCCCTCCTACCCGGGGGTAATAAGGAACAGTGACTCTTAACCCCCTCGCTACGGGAGTTGGTCCCTTTGGGAAAATCCCATACAACCCCCCTTTCAAGTTGGGCCCGCCTTCACTATTCTCCATTCTCGCTTTAAGTCTCTATTTTAAAATTTCCACATTTGCTGGGATTTCGAGCCGTGCCTTTACCAGAGTGGTAGTATACGGTGTATCGGGATTTGTGCAATTCTTTGTAACGCCCTAGGCGTAATGTAATAATAACCAGGAAGACGTTTTGTGACGAACCATATTCCATCAATGCATTGGGTCTGCTTTCCCGGAAGCCATTTACTATGATATTCTAAGACACCACCAACTTCAAATAATGGTTTCAACTGAAGTTAGTTGTTATGATATAGGAAGTATCAATGTACTATAATGTGGGAATACAAGGTCAACATTGCAATGAAAGGCACGAGGTTATATAGGGGTTGGCGTACCAGGGCGATAACCTCGGAACGTGGGTAGGTTCGGCAATGTGGCGACAATGCTGGACGCGCCTTCGGGAAGGGTTGGGCTGATAAATGAGGCCGAACGTGACGAGTCGAGGAGTTCGGGTGTACGCGCTTGCGTACGACTCAGTGAGGAATGGAAATTCCTTACATTAGTATTTTTGCAAGAAGTGGCTTCGGGAGGTGTAACATTACGAGAACATGTGCAATTCCACACATCCAACACCTGGTAGGGTTTCCCTTCCCCCGGGGTGGTGAACCACCACGTCCACCTGCACCCACCCTGCCCCTGCGATCGCCCAGCGTGCTCCACACAGCCTTCCCCTGCCCCTTTTTCCTCTGCTACCGCAATCTCGGCATCCCCTTTTCCACAACCATGGTGCGTCTACGTAGCTTATTTTCTCCATCCGTGCTGCCCCCGCACATCATCTCACAGTCTTTGCGCGTGTGCTGCAGGCACGAGGATTGAAGAAACACTTGAAGAGGCTCAATGCCCCGCGGCACTGGATGCTCGACAAGCTCGGGGGAGCCTTCGTAAGATCCTTGCCCCGTCGCCCATTTCTTTCCCGCAGTACGAATCTACCCACCCGCCCTCTTTTTCCGATCCCGGTTCGCCGTTGCCGCCCGTGCCCTCACCCTCTCGGCATTCCCAAGGTTGCTATCACCACTCTCCATCTCACTTTGCCCTAACATTGCACGCGCTAATTCCCCTCCGTTTCCTCTCCCCCTGCTTCTCCCCCTCCCCCACATCCTCCCCCGCGTGCGTGGGGATGATGCAGGCCCCGAAGCCGTCCCCCGGGCCGCACAAGGAGCGCGAGTGCCTGCCGCTGGCGGTGATTCTGCGCAACCGGCTCAAGTACGCGCTGACGTACCGCGAGGTGAACGCCATCGTCATGCAGCGCCTCATCGCCGTCGACGCCAAGATCCGCACCGACAAAACCTTCCCCGCCGGATTCATGGGTACGTCCCGCTGCTGCTGCTGCTGCTGCTGCTGCTGCCGGTTCATGGGTGCATGCCGCCGGTACTATCAGCGGCCGAGGTTTTGCTTCGAGGGCACAGGCGGAGCCTATAGCTGAAGTGAAGCGCGACTGTTGTGTTCCGGTATGAGGAGCGACGAGGGAGAGGGATGATGTGCAGAAGCGTCCAGGACTAGTCAGGGCGCGCACCTTCACCTGTTCGACTGCTAGCCGGCTGCTGTAACGGCAGCCGGCATGGTGGGCGTGTGGGTGCCGGCAGTGCAACGCCCGTTACATTCCTGGCACATGGACTGAGAGGTTACGTTGCAGCAGAGCCCGCCGCCCTTGCTGGCGTGCGTCCCGTGGCTCTGCCTGCTCCATTGGCCTCCGACACTCACCACAGCATTTTACGTCTTTTTGGCTTTCCACATTCATCAAGTCCCACTGACCTCCCACGTGGGTCACGTCGCTCTGCGACGTCACCTGGTCACAGCATTTGCGGGCTTACACACGCCTTCCATTCGCATTTTTCTGCATGCCATTCGTCGCGTTCCGCTCTCTCACACATCCTCTCGTTCCCGTGTCTGTGCTTGTGCCTTTGGTTGTTCTTGTACCCTTGCCTGCACCTGCGCTCGTACCCCTGCCTGCGTCTCTTCCTGGGTCCCTGCCTGTACCCTGCGTGCTGGGCAGACGTGATATCGATCGCGAAGACGGACGAGAACTTCCGTCTGCTGTACGACACCAAGGGCCGCTTCACGCTGCACCGCATCACGCCCGACGAGGCCAAGGTAACGTCTCCCCCGCGCGCACCCGCCTCCCACCCACCCATCCAGCTGCTAGAACGGAGGGGCGGGAGATGGATGAGCTGGGAGACTGGACACGGCAGACATGTTGGGGCAGGGGCTCGGCGCGGGTGGTGTCAGGGCTAGGGTTTGCGAAAGGATCAACGGGAGTTTATAGGCGCGGCACGTGGGCCAGTGCGTAACAAGGTAATATTCGAGCCCGTTGAAGTGAGTCTGGGGGGCAGGGGGCGTTGCCGCAGTCTTGGGCCGGTCGTACACAGGCTGTCCGCTGGTCAGGCTGTCCGCTGTCGTACAGAAGGCCGGAGAGTTACGTTTCTGTTGTGGATTTGAGGGGTCGGCTGCTCACTGTGAAGGAGGTTGTTGTGGGGTTGTGGCAGAGAGGCGATGAGGGTACGACGTGGAGGGCATGACTGAGGGAGAGTAGCGTAGAGAAGCTCTGCTGTACCACGTTCAGGGTACAGCCCGCGTGCCCGTTTCCTCGTTTACACGCTGCGCTTTGCCGCCATTGCCAGCCCCGATGTCCGTTGTTTCCCTGCCCTCACCTCTCTTCCCATCCCTGCCTCGTCCCACCTCCCGTTTTCCCTTCTCCCCCTCCGCCCTGCCGCCCTTCCCCCTCCCCGCCCGCACGTGCAGTACAAGTTGTGCCGCGTGCGCGCGCAGCGCGTGGGCGACCGCGGCATCCCGTACATCGTGACGAACGACGGGCGCACGATCCGGTACCCCGACCCGGTGATCAAGGTGAACGACACGGTTAAGATCGACCTGGAAACCGGCAAGGTCGTCGAGCACATCCGCTTCGACATCGGCAACATCTGCATGGTCACCGGTGAGCCAAGGGGGAGGGAACATCTGCATGGTCACCAGTGAGCGCAAGGGGAGGTAACATCTGCATGCTCACCAGTGAGCCAAGTGGGGAGGTGCGATCTGCATGGTCACTGCTGAGCACAGGGGGATGGTCGCTGGTGGGCGGCGACTACAGCGGTTGGACCACTGTTTATGCTAAGTTCGTGACTCCCCGTTAGTGCCCATGCACCTACCTGCCTCTGCCCTTCTCTCTCGTTGCCCTCATCGTTCCTACGTCCTCTTTCCCTCTCCTTGGCGTTGGTGGGTGGCAGGCGGGCGCAACAGGGGGCGCGTGGGCGTGATGGAGCACCGGGAGCGGCACAAGGGCAGCTTTGACATCTGCCACGTGAAGGACGCGGCGGGCCACCAGTTCGCCACGCGCCTCACCAACGTCTTCCTGGTGGGGCAGGGCGCCAAGCCCTGGGTCTCGCTGCCCAAGGGCCGCGGAATCAAGCTCTCCATCGTCGACGAAATGCGCAAGGCGCGCGCCGCCGCCAAGACTGCTGCTTGAACCATGTGCGCGCTCGTGCGGGAGACTTTCCTGCCGCCATGCGAGGTTAGCTCTTGTGCCTGTCTGCTTTGACGTCTCTGGGTCAATGGGTCTGGGCCGTGGGGACTTCGTTGGAGACGGAGCTATGCTGGGTTTGTGTGAGACATCTGCGGTTGCTGGGAAGATGGGAGTTCAGCTTTAATGTATCTGTATGACTTGTGCAATGATTTGACTTCTCTGAATGTCATATCTGTTGGCTCCAGGTAACTTTTCGGCATGGCTCACTTCAGGAACTTGCGTCTAAATTCCGCCCATTTTTTTCTCCTGAGTGGCATTTCTGTGGCCTAATGTCTGAGTCAGGATCAGTCCAATACTGACTTTCGCTGTGGAGCTGAAACTTAGGCTGATTGTATGTATTGGTAGTCTGATTGAACATGCAACAAAAGCCTGCCATAATGTACCGGCAAGGTGTGTAGTGGACATGCTGAGCGATATATGTAAAGAGGAGTACACAATCAAGGTCCTAGCAAGTGAGTCCACAGGAACTAGACCAAGTTGCAAACAGTGCCGCTAATGATTTGGCGTGCAAGCGCTTTAGTAAAGATATCAGCTGTGAAGGCACCGGACCTGAGGCCAAGAGTACTGCGTGATCCGGCGGGGTTGCTGAGGCTCATATAGGAGCAAGTACCTAACAAACTGAAAGAATGACTAGAATGCGAGAATACAAGGCATTATGATCTAGGGGGCTGTACTCTCTAAGACACAACCCTCTATGGTCTATAATATCACACACAAATGTGTTGACACACCCCCTAGACTAGATAGGGGCAGTGTTTGTTGAGAGACAAGCAGCTCAGGGTGGCACTACTGTCAAACATCTGTATTTGTCATGTTTGTATAGACTGTATAGGGTTACCTCTTAGAGGGTACAACACTTGGGTATATTTGTGTGTACTCTCACTTTACCAATCAATTTAATTCCAATTCTGATATGGTATCACGTGTAGGTAGGATCCCCCCCCCACCTACCGCTTCCGCTCATGCCCCCTAGCGCCCCTCCCAGGCCCCGTCGCGCTCCTCCCAGGCCCCCTAGCGCCCCTCCTGGGCCCCGTCGCGCTCCTCCCAGGCCCCGTAGCGCCCCGTCGCGCCCCTCCTGGGCCCCGTAGCGCCCCTCCTGGGCCTCGTCGCGCCCCTCCTGGGCTTCGTAGCGCCCCTCCTGGGCCCTGTAACGCCCCTCCCAGGCCCCGTCGCGCCCCTCCCAGGCCCCGTCGCGCTCCTCCCAGGCCCCCTAGCGCCCCTCCTGGGCCCCGTCGCGCTCCTCCCAGGCCCCGTAGCGCCCCGTCGCGCCCCTCCTGGGCCCCGTAGCGCCCCTCCTGGGCCTCGTCGCGCCCCTCCCAGGCCCCGTCGCGCTCCTCCCAGGCCCCCTCGCGCCCCTCCTGGGCCCCGTCGCACCCTGCCCGACCCCGTCGCAGCCGCCAGGCCCCGTCGCGCCCGCCCGGCGCCGTCGCAGCCGCCCGGCCCTGTCGCGCCCGCCCGGCGCCGTCGCGCCCGCCCGGCCCCGTCGCAGCCGCCTGGCCCCGTCGCGCCCGCCCGGCCAAGTCGCAGCCGCCTGGCCCCGTCGCCCTTGCCTGGCCCCGTCGCAGCCGTCCGGCCCCGTCGCCCCCGCCCGGCCCCGTCCCACCCTGCCCGGCCCCGTCGCAGCCGCCCGGCCCCGTCGCACCCGCCCGGCCGCCGTCCCGCTCGCCCGGCCCCGTCGCACCGGCCCGGCCCTGCCGCACTCGCCCGGCCCCGTCGCCCAAGCCCGGCCCCGTCGCGCCCGCTCGGCCTCGTCGCCCCGTCCCGGCCCTGTCGCACCAGCCCGGCCCCGTCGCGCCCGCCCGGCCCCGTCGGGCCAGCCCCGGCCCCGTCCTCCTCACTGGTACGGTTCCCCCCCACCCCGCCCTGCTCCGTGCCGCCCCGCACCACACTGTACTGCCTGGCACCGCACTACACCGCACTACACCGCACTGCTCAGCACTGCACCGCACTGTACCACACTGCACCGCACTGCACCGCACTGTACCGCACTGCACCGCACTGCACCGCACTGCACTGCCCTGCACTGCACTGGACTGTTCCTGATGGCGGCGGAGCTTCGCTTCGATGCTGAAGGTCAGCCCCTAGAGTTCGAGGCGTGGCTTGCCGACCTCCGCCGTCAACTCACTGGCCAGCGGCAGGATGGTGAACCGCTTTCCGCACACCTTGACGGTACGCTCCCCTGCCCAGACCCCCCTGCTATTCTGCCCGCTGACCCCACACCCACTGAGCGTGAGGCTACTGCTGCCACTGCCCGTGCGCGCTCTGTCTGGCTTTCTCGCGATGCTGTTGCCCAGCTTGCCATTAGCAACGCCCTTCCCCCATCCGAGCGTCCTCGCTTTAGGTCCCTCACTACTGCTCAGGCATACTTAGATGCTGTGATCAAGCGCTATTCCACCCCTCCGGCTGCCTCGGTGGGTCGCCTGATCCTTCCGATGCTGTTTCCTGACCTTGCATCTTTCCCCACTGTCTCTGACCTCGCTGCCCACCTGCGCTCGATAGATGAGACCTGGCGCGCTGCCTGCACTGACGCACAGCTTAGAGCCCACCAGCCGCCCATTACCTCTACCCTCTACCTGCTTGCCACCCGCCTCCTTGACCGCCTTGCTGTCGCCCGCGACCGCTTTCTTAGCGTTCACCCCGCAGACCTCACCCTCACTGACTTTGTAGACACCCTGACTGTGATAGAGACCCGTCACCGCTCCATTGCCCAGGCGAGCGGTGTCGTGCCGGTCCCTATCTTTCAGGGTTGTGCCCCCGCCCAGTGCACCTTCTCCGACGGCTCTGCCGCAGTGGCTGAGACTGCTGCTGCAGGGCAGGTACGTTCGGGAAAGGGCCGCCGCCCCAAGGCTGGGCGTGGCGGAGGAGGCGGCGGGGGTGCGGGCGGGGGTAGTGGTGGGGTCGGGTCGCCTGGTGCTGGAGTGGACGAGGGGACCCTGCCCAGTTCAGCTGAGTCGCCGCCCCTACAGGTGCAGCAGCCGCAGCAGCCGCCGCAGTCGCAGCCTTCGCAGCAGCCGCAGCAGCCGTCGCAGACGCGGCAGACGAGTGTCCTCCCGCCAGGGTGGCCCGGCGCTAGTGGTGGCCGGGCGCGTGGTGGTGTGCCGCGTGGTGGCTCTGGCGGCGGGCGTTGTCAGTACCAGATCCAGACCGGTCCTCGCCGCGGCTTCGTTTGCGGTAAGCTCGGTCACTCCACTCCCCGCTGTTTTCGTCGCCTGGACGACCTCTTTCGTCAGCGCTTCGGCCCGTCGCCAAACCTCCCGGACTGGCACAGTTTGCTTAGTCGTCAGATTCAGATTTTTGATATGGACATGGATGCCATTGTTTCTGCTCTGCATGTGATGTATGCTGATGACTCTAGTGTGCTTCCCGCTTATTACTCACTGTTGCCTAGTGTAGGTGTGCCTAGCTTAGCCTCCCCTGCTGCGTCAGGCGTAGGATCCCCTGCTTTGTGTAGTCTTGGTGCTTCCGCCGTCGTTCCGTCGCCAGACCCCTCGGCTTCGCTTTCCTTCACCTTGGACTCTGGCGCATCTCGGTGTTTCTTCCGCGACTCCACCACCCTGACGCCGCTTCCTGTCCCAGCTGCCGTCTCTCTTGCTGACCCCTCCGGCGGTCCGGTAGTCGCCCGCAGTTCCACCACCCTTCCCTGTCCGGCGGTTCCTTCAGGCACTCTCACAGGTCTGCATATCCCCTCGTTCTCCAGGAACCTAGTTGGTGTCGGCTGCCTGCAGGACCTTGGCGTCACCACTACGTTCCCTGGTCACGAGCGGTATGCTGTCTGTACCGAGGCCGCCACTGGTGCCCCCCTGTCCACGTTCCCCCGGGACCCGGTGTCCGGCCTGTTCACTCTGGACACCGTGACCCCCCCGGCTGGAGCGCCCCCTCAGGTGGCTGCGTCTACCCAGGTTGCTGCTGCCTGCTCCTGTCGCTCCCTCACTCACCCGACCCTCCTGTGGCACCACCGCCTAGGTCACCCTGCGCTCCCGCGTCTGCGTCACATGTCTCAGCACGGTCTCGTCCTTGGTCTCCCAGGTTCGCTCCCCGCGTTTCCCTCCTCTCCAGCCCCACCTTGCACGCCTTGTGTCGAGGGCCGGCTTCGCCGTGCCCCTCACTCCTCCTCGTTTCCCCCTACCGCCGCGCCGCTGCAGACCCTGCACCTGGACGTCTGGGGCCCCGCCCCCGTCCCTGGGCCGCGTCGAGAGCGCTACTTCCTTGTGCTTGTCGACGACTTCACTCGTTACACCACAATGTTTCCCCTGGAGCGCAAGGCCGACGTGCCTGGCGCTCTAATCCCCTGGCTTGTCTCTGCGCGTGTCCACCGCGGTCTCCCTGTCTTGCGTCTTCACTCAGACCGTGGTGGCGAGTTTGCCTCCGGTGTCCTTGGTCGCTTTTGTCGTGCGGAGGGCATCACCCAGACGTTCACCCTACCGGACCCCCCACAACACAATGGGGTCGCTGAGCGACGCATCGGTTTGGTCATGGAGGTGGCTCGCACCTCCATGATCCATGCCGGTGCACCCCATTTTCTGTGGCCGTTCGCTGTGCGCTACGCTTCTCACCAGCTTAACTTGTGGCCGCACCCTCAGCAGCCGCAGGTTTCGCCGACCCGTCTTTGGACTGGGTCCCCTGGTGACGCGTCTGCGTTCCACGTCTGGGGCTGCCTTGCTCACGTCCGTGCCTCCGCCGCCGCCGTCGCAGCCCCTGTTTGCTGACTCTGGGGGTGCTCGTCCCGGTCGCCCTGGGGGTGGTCCCTCTGGGGGTGCTGGTGTGGAGAGTGCCGGTGGTCGCCGAGGAGCAGCTTGCGGTCCAGGTGTCACCGTTGTGCCGCCGCAGCAGCGGTCCCCGCCGGTGTCCGCCCTTCGCCTGCTCGGCCTTCCGTCCCCCGACCCTGCGTCGGTTCCTCCCCGACCGTCTCCTCCTCTTCCTGTCTACGGCCCTGTTTTCCCCCCGCCGGACTCGTCCCCGGCTCGTCTCCCCCCTCGTTCCCCTCCTGTGTCCCCTCCTCTGTCTCCTGACCCGACTCCTCCGTCGCACGTCTGGTCTCACCGCCCCTCCCGTGCTCGTCCTGCCTCGCCTGTCTTGCGCTCCCACCCTATGTTGCTTCGTTCCCACGCGTCTCGTCCTCCCCTTCTCCCGTCGCCTCCTCCGTCCTCCCTTGTTGTTGCGCCCCCCCCGCTGTCCGACTACCTTCGTGCCGCTCGTCCTCTCGTTCCTCGGGTCCTTGCCTCTCTCGTTACCGACCCGTCTGTTCCGGTCTCGTGCCTTGACGCTCTTGTCGCTGCTGTCGCTGACTTCGCCTCTACCCACCGCCTTGACTACGCCACCGCTCTGGTCTCTGACCCTGCCTGTCCTCCGTCTGTCGGGGGTGCTCCTGCCCTTGGCAGTGACGTCCTGGAGGACCGCTTGTTCGAGCTTGCTTTCCTCTCCGAGGCTGCTCCCCATCTCTGTTCCATGCTGCTAGTCCCTGAGGGTGACCCAGACGCTTTCGACATCCCGACCCCTCGCACTTACGCTGAGGCGACTTCGGGACCCTGGGCCTCACAGTGGATAGCTGCCATGGAGCAGGAGATGGCATCTTGGAGATCCACCGGCACCTTCGTCGACGCAGTTCCCCCACCTGGGGTGAACGTAGTCGATGGCCGCTGGCTCTTCAAGGTGAAGCGCCCTCCTGGAGAGCCGCCTGTCTTCAAGGCGCGCTTTGTGGCTAGAGGCTTCAGTCAGCGCGAGGGGGTGGACTTCTTCCAGACTTTCGCTCCGACCCCGAAGATGACTACTCTTCGGGTTCTGTTACACCTAGCTGCTCAGCGTGACTACGAGCTTCACTCCCTCGACTTCTCCACTGCCTTCCTTCAGGGCAGCCTACACGAGCAGGTCTACCTGCGTCGCCCTCCGGGCTTTACTGGCACCTTCCCTCCTGGGACCCAGTGGCTCCTGCGGCGCCCCGTCTACGGCCTGCGCCAGGCTCCCCGTGAGTGGCACGACACTCTTCGTGCTACCCTTGCTGACCTGCAGTTCTTTCCGTCTTCCGCAGACCCTTCACTCTTCGTTCGTGCTGGCCTGACTCCGTTCTACATCCTTGTTTACGTCGACGACCTGGTCTTTGCCACGGCAGACAGGGACGCACTGGCCTCCGTGAAGGCAGAGCTGCTGAAGAGACACACCTGCACTGACCTTGGAGAACTGCGCCGTTACCTTGGCTTGCAGATCTCCAGGGACAGAGCTGCGCGCACCATCACCCTGACTCAGTCACACTTGGTGCGCCAGGTCCTTCAGAGGTTCAGCCTTCAGTTCTCCTCTGCACAGCCCACCCCTCTGCCTGTAGACCACAGACTCTCCGCTCCAGTACCTGAGGAGGTGGTAGAGCCCAGTGGCCCCTACGCAGAGCTGGTGGGTTGCCTCATGTACCTGATGACTTGCACTCGCCCAGATCTCGCATACCCTCTCAGCATCCTGGCGCGCTTTGTGGCCACAGGCAGACACCGACCGCAGCACTGGTCTGCCGCTAGGAGGGTTCTGCGTTATCTTGCTAGTACATCGGGCATGGGGTTAGTGCTTGGAGGACGCAGGCCAGTGGTCCTTACTGGACACACAGACGCTTCGTGGGCAGACGACGCTGAGACACTCAGGTCTACCCAGGGCTACTGCTTCAGCCTTGGCTCAGGTGCCGTCTCGTGGAGAGCTACCCGCTCCTCGTCTGTTGCGCAGTCCAGCTGTGAGGCTGAGATCTACGCTGGTGCCATGGCGGCACAGGAGCTCCGCTGGCTGACCTTCTTGCTCACTGACTTAGGTGAGCGGCCTAGCTCTGGCCCGGTCCTGTTCGCTGACAACAGGGCCATGATCCTCCTGTGTCAGGAGCCTCGACTCGAGGGCAGAGCGAAGCACATTCAGCTGCGGTACTTCCTCCTGCGTGAGCTACAGCAGCGACGTCAGGCTCGCGTAGTACACTTGGCCTCAGGTGCCAACAGAGCTGATATCTTTACGAAGGCGCTTGCGCGTAAAGATCATCAGCGGCACTGTGTACAGCTTGGTCTAGTTCCTGTCGCTTCTCACTTGCTATGACCTTGACTTGTACTGTCCTTTATATGTATACTCAGACTGGACTTGTGTCCTCTCCCAGTGGCTGGACTAGTAGTGCCGCCCTGGTCTTGTTCTTGCCTTGTCTGTACTCCTTCTGTTTGGTCTCTCAGACCCTTGTCTCAGAGGTTGGACTAGTAGTGCCGCCCTGAGCTGCTTGTTTAGGGTATTCCCCTATGCAGTCTAGGGGGTGTGTCAAACATCTGTATTTGTCATGTTTGTATAGACTGTATAGGGTTACCTCTTAGAGGGTACAACACTTAGGTATATTTGTGTGTACTCTCACTTTACCAATCAATTTAATTCCAATTCTGATAACTACCACTCCAACCTCTGAGGCAAGGGTCTAAAGTCCAGTCAAACAAGTACAAACCAAGGCAAGAGCAAGACCAGGGCGGCACTACTAGTCCAGTCAATGGGAGAGGCCACAAGGCCAGTACGGGTAAAAATATATATAAAGGTCTGTATATAATCAATGAGACCTAGCTGTACACAGTGCCGCTGATGATCTTTAGGCGCAAGCGCCTTCGTAAAGATATCAACTGTGTTGGCACCGGAGGCCAAGTGTACTACGCGAGCCTGGCGGCATTGCTATAGTGTTAGAATACGTGAATAATTACTAGAAGGAGAAACCTAGAACATATACCTGTTGGGTTGTACTCACTAGAAGCACACACCTAGTCTAGCCTATAACTTCTACATAGAACATATGTATAAGTTGACATAGGAGGAAGTACCGCAGCTGGATGTGCTTCGCTCTGCCCTCAAGTCAAGGCTCCTGACACAAGAGGATCATGGCCCTGTTATCAGCGTACAGGACCGGGGCAGAGCTAGGCCGCTCAACTAAGTCGGTGAGCAAGAAGATCAGCCAGCGGAGCTCCTGTGCCGCCATGGCACCAGCGTAAATCTCGGCCTCACAGCTGGACTGGGCGACAGACGAGGAGCGAGTAGCTCTCCACGAGACGGCACTTGATCCAAGGCTAAAGCAGTAGCCCTGCGAGGAGCTGAGGGTCTCAGCGTCGTCTGCCCAAGAAGCGTCTGTGTGCCCAGTAAGGACCACTGGCCTGCGTCCTCCTAGCACTAACCCCTGTTAAATTATATATCGTGTTATATAATTGGTAGGCTTGGTAGGTTACCAAACTCTACTGTAGAGGGTACAACTCCCTCCTTGTATGCCTCTCTCTTCCTAGCCTCTCTCTCTTTTCTCTCGTAACTTTCCCCTAGCTAAACCTCACGCCATTTCCATGGCTTCCTAGCTACCTACCTTAGCTTACCATTGTTTCAGAGTAGCCCCCTTTCGCTCTGGCCTTCTCCTCACGCTTCCGCAGCGTACTCGCCCCCCCCATCCGTCAAGCCGCGCCGGCCCGTCACTCTGCCCCGGCCCCGTCTCACCGCGCCAGCCTTGCTAGAACGCGCCGGCCCCGCCACTCCGCGCCGGCCCCGTCCCTCCGCGCTGGCCCCGTCACGCCGCGCTGGCCCCGTTACCCCGCGCTGGCCCCGTCACTCCGTGCTGGCCCCTCACACCGCGCTGGCCCCGTTACGTCACCGTGCCTCAGTGCCGCCGTCCCGCCGTGCCACGGTGTTGCAGCGCCGCCGTGTCGCTGGGTCGCCGTGCCGTCGTGCTGCCGTGGCGGCTTTGCCACGCCAGCGCACGGACAGTTGCGGCCAGCGCCCTGTCCTAGGCGCCAGTCGTAACACCCTTACGCAGTAAGCGTCGCGCCAGCCATGGTGCCTCGCTGAAGATTCGCCCTCTCCCGCCAGTAAGCGCCGCGCCACCCATGGCGCGTCGCTGAAGATTCGCCTCCCCCGTCCCCCCCTTCCCCTGCGTCTCCTCTTCCTCCTGCCGCAGCTGCTGTCTTCTACCCGGTCGTCGCCTCGCCGTGCCACACCGCCGAGAGCCTTCAGCCATGGCCGTTGCTCGCGCTGCCTCTCGCTGGGGGATGTCACCATGCCAAGCCCGAGGGGTAGATACCCGGCTGATCTCGACTATGGGGGTGTAAGGGGTTAGGGGGTGTGTGTGTTGGGTGGGCTTGTGACTACCAAGCCTAGGAGGTGTGTTAAATGATATATTGTGTTATATAATTGGTAGGCTTGGTAGGTTACCGAACTCTATTGTAGAGGGTACAACTCCCTCCTTGTATGCCTCTCTCTTCCTAGTCTCTCTCTCTTTTCTATCGTAACTTTCCCGTAGCTAAACCTCACGCCATTTCCATGGCTTCCTAGCTACCTAGGATCCTGCTCGCCGCGTCGGACCCTGCTCGCCGCGTCGGACCCAGTTCGCCGCGTCGGCCCAGCTCGCAGCATCGGTCCCAGCTTGCAACCAGGGCTTCAGATTGGATTTTGAGGGGATGTTGGCTCAGGGTATCCCCAAAAGGAGCCCCCGTTTTTCAGGGTCAGGTTTTGGAATTTGCATTTTTTTCAGGGTAAAATTTTTCGAAGGCTGAAAAATCAGGACTGGAATTTTTCAGAGCTGAGATGACAGGTTGAACCTTGGCGATTTTTTAGGGTGGGTAGGATTCGAACCTAGTACATTATGTTAGACAGGGCATGTTTTGTCAGACAAAAAAAAAAAAAAAAACCGTATTCCCTCGGATAAAACACCCAGGGGTATTAGCAAAAACCCATGTAAATTTTCGAGGGGGTATAATCAATGGCACATTTTGTATAATGCCTGGGGGCTATGGAATGACACTTTTATGTTTATGAAGTGGAATTAAACTGTATTGTAGACAGTTCTTTGTACCAAATTTTGACGATTCTTGCACATGATCGCGTATATCAGCCCCTCAGATATCACGATGTTTTATCATGAATTCCTGATTTTCAGGATGCTTGTTTAGGGCCAGTCCTGAAAATTCAGTTGAAGGCCTATTTTTACCATGTAAATTCAGTTTTTATTCATAGTGCAACCCTGAAATTTCAGTATGGTGTGCATGTACCAGCCCTGAGCAGTCAGGATGCCTTCGGGGATGACCCTGATATCAGGAATCTTGCCTGCACATGCCCGCCACTGGGTACCCCCCAGTTTTTCGCCCATTCTGCCGAGAATTTCGTGACAGCACACATTTTCCCTGATTTAGGCTGCCTTAGCTGTCACGACGCGCTGAGTTTGCCGCGCGCGCTGCAGATAACAAATGGAACGAGCCAATAGCGGCTAAGTATACCATCCAGCGCAATACAGCGTTGCTGTACAAGCAGCGTGCTGCTGTCAAAGTGTTTGGCAGCAAACCACGGTTGCATGTGGTTGGCTGGCTGGGAAGCAATGGACCGTGGTCCTGCGACCCGACCATGCAGCCTCTTTCCCCACCTTCCTCCCCAAGCTTCCCTTTCCAGCCATGGTCAAAGTCGACTCTGTAGTTGTTTACATGCTCGTGTTACCGTAGTCAATTCCTCCTGGCAGCTCTATTTCTGCGCAGCCCGTATCCCCCTAGCGTTAGGGGGCACGATGGTTGCGATAGGAAGTGACGATGACAGTGGGGAGGCTCCCGTCGAGCCTGCTACAGCAAACTACACTAGCGGTGTTACTGGATTAGATTTTCTTCAGAAGAGTCCCCACGTCGCTGCTGTGCTAGATCTCGTTCCTACATCGTGTACCCCCGCCACTGCATCGCGTTCTCCCGCCGCTCCATTCCCAACACCCGCCCCTGGAGCGCCACCTCATGCTACTGCATCGATGCCTCGTACACGCTCAGTAGAGGTCGTGGCAGAGGCATCTCGCCCCGCTGTGGCTTTGACGTCGCGGCGCGGCACTCCGCCAGAGATTTCACTGACGCAGGGATCAACTCGCATCGGCCCACGGTCGAAGAAGGTGGAGCCATCACGACATCGGCAGGCCACGTTCAACTTCGGTCGCACCCAAGAGTCAAGTGCACCCACGCTCCACGTTGTCCCCCCTGCCATTCCAGAACCTTCTCCCGCTCCCGCATCGTCCTCCGAATCCGAGCTTGAAGATATTGCAGAGCGCAAGTATCAAGAGGCTGTTTGGAAGTACAAGAAACGTTGGAGCACTGACTTCCCGTGGCTTGTCCTGTGTCAGACGCATGCAGGTTTTCCAGCTCTAAAGTGCTGCATCTGTATGGAACACGGTGGCATGGGCACGAACTATGGCAAGGGAGGGGAGGGGGCGACTGATGTGCAGACTCAGGCTATGCAGAACCACCAGCGCACACGTAAGCACAAGCGGGCGATGCGGAAGCAAGTTACCGCCAGTGCGATCGCGGAGGGACAGCTGCGCATGGAGGACATGCCGAGAACCAACAGGATCCAGCGAGAACGTGTCACGGCACTGCTTGAGACGCTCTTGTTCATTTGTCAGTGTGATGCGCCCATTGAGATGTGGGTCCAGTTGGTGCGCCACCTCTCCAAGCGACGAACTCCGGGTTTCCCCAAGCGCGGCTATGGGTCCTACTTCACCACGTAAGTCCCTTTGTCTTATTTCTGCAACTCACTGAATGCTCTTGACAGGCACTTAATGACATGCGTGTTGCGTCTGCGTCTTGCGCAGGTATGGATTTCAAGAGCTCGCCAAGTCCACCGCGATCTACATGCGAGCTCGTCAGAGGGAGTATCTCGAGTCAAGCCCTTTCATCGGTCTGAGCTGCGATGAGAGCATGGACAGGGTTTGTGGCAAACACATGATTGTGTTTGCCACGTTCCTACGAGAGCGCATCGTTGTGACAAAGTTCCTGACCCTTTTACCTGTCGACAAGTGTGATGCAGCCTCGTTGGAGGCTTCTTTGGTCACCTACCTTGACAGCATCGGCCTCCCCTTGAACAAAGTGGCAGGCATTAGCACCGACGGTGCAGCCATGATGGTAAGAGCAACCAATGGCATCGTCGGACGCCTGCGACAAAAAATCCCGCACCTCGTGTCAATACATTGCATTGCGCATCGGTTCGTGACGTAATGATTGCTCATCGTCTCGTATTGAATCTCGACCACACTTACTCATGCTCTTTATGCTTGTTCCTTTCCTCCCCCCTATCAGGGAAGCTCTAGCAGCAAGGGATGTCGCCATCGCGTTGCCGGAGCTTGGCATCGTCACACAACCGTCGCGTTCCCCTAGAATCCGAGCAGTGGCTGAGCTCCTGGGGCGGTCACACAACTGGCACGCCATGTTCAAGGAGCTGCAGAAGATCTTCACCGCCACAAAAATGATGGTGTATATAAACATTCACTAAAAAAAATGACTGGGTCTTAACAGTGGCCCGGAAAAATGTAGTGCCCATGTGTTATATAAAATGCAATTTGAATTCGAGTGTTCCAGGCCATGTTAGCTCACTACTGCACGGAGCGGCTGTTAACGAAGCATATCATCCGCTGAGATGAAACTTACAAACCAGGCGTCGTTGGCCAATCCCTGCTGAGTGCTGTGGTCTGGGCCAGCTTCATGCCGCACCTGCAACCGTCAAGACCTGAGAGGATTTTGCTCGGGAGGATTTTGACCATCAAGACCAGGTCATCTACGTAGACAAGGATGTAGAACGGAGTCTGGCCAGCACGAACGAAGACCGAGGGGTCTGTAGAGGATGGGAAGAACTGCAGGTCAGCTAACGTAGCATGCAGCGTGTCGTGCCACTCACGGGGCGCCTGTCGCAAGCCGAAGACAGGGCGCCGGAGGAGCCACTGGGTCCTAGGAGGGAAGGTACTAGAGAAGCCTTGAGGACGGCGGAGGTAGAGCTGCTCATGTAGGCTGCCCTGAAGAAATGCAGTGGAGAAGTCGAGGGAGTGCAGCTCGTAGGCATGCTGTCCTGCTACGTGTAGCAGCGCCCGAAGAGTCGTCACCTTCGGGGTCGGGGCGAAGGTCTGAAAGAAGTCCACTCCCTCACGCTGACTAAAGCCTCGAGCAACATAACGTGCCTTGAAGACAGGCGGCTCTCCAGGAGGGCGCTTCACCTTGAAGAGCCACCGGCCATCGATTACGTTCACCCCAAGTGGGGGAAATGAGTCGACGTAGGTGCCGGTGGATCTCCAAGATGCCATCTCCTGCTCCATGGAAGCTATCCACTGAGAGGCTCAGGGTCCCGACGTCGCCTCAGCGTATGTGCCTGGGGTCGGGATGTCGAAGGCGTCAGGGTCACCCTTAGGGACTAGCAACATGGAGCAGAGATGGGGAGCAGCCTCGGACAGGAAAGCAAGCTCGTACTGTCGGTCCTCTAGGACATCACTGCCAAGGGAACGAGCACCCCCATCAGACAAAGGACAGAGAGAGTCCGAGACCAGAGCAGTGGCGTAGTCAAGGTGGCAGGTAGAGGCGAAGTCAGCGACATTAGCGGCAAGAGCGTCAAGACTAGAGACAGGAACAGACGGGTCGGTAACGAGGGAGGCAAGGACCCGAGGAACAACAGGATGAACAGCACGAAGGTAGTCAGACAGAGGGGGAGGCGCGACAGTGAGCGACGACGGAGGAGGCGAAGGCAGAAGGGAAGGACGAGACACGTGAGAAAGAAGCAACATAGGGTGAGAATGCTGAACAGGAGAGACTGGATGAGCACGAGAGGGACGGTGAGACCAGACGTGAGACGGAGGCGTCAGATCAGGAGACAGAGGAGGAGTCACAGGAGGGGAACTAGGGGGAAGACTAGTCGGAGACGAGTCCGGCGGAGGGAACACAGGGCCGTACACACGAAGGGAAGGAGATGGTGGGGGAGGCGCAGGCGAGCGGTCAGGGGAGGGAAGGCCGAGCAGGCAAAGGACGGACATCGACAGCGACTGCTGCTGCTGCTGCTCGACGCCGACACCTAGACCACCAGCTGGACCACGGCCAACGTCGGTACACTCCACTCAAGCACCCCCAAAGCGAGAACTCTCTCCAGCACCGGTGCCACCCCCAGGTCTGCCGGGACAAGCCACGACAGGAACCCCAGGACTAGCACCCTCCTCAACGCCAGCACATCTAGACGCCACGAACGGCTGCTGCTGCGGCGACGGTGGCGGCTGCGACGACGACTGCGGTGGCTGCGGCGGAGGACACCAGGGGAGAGGTAGGCAGTGAGAGCAGCACCGCGGGGCCACCAGAGTCAGCCGACTCCTCGACCGGGACAACAGACGGGAGGGGAGTGACGTGGGATACACCAGAGGGAGCACGACGGGGAGGGAGGGGAGCAAGGGCTACCGGCGAAGTGGGAACTAGCAACAGGGGAGGGGAATCCAGGAGACCTTAGTGGGGAAAGTGGTCATAAAAGGAGACAGACTCGTCGAAAGTAGCGTCACAAGAGTGAAAGTAGCGGTGAAACGGCAGGTGGTAAAAGTGCCAGTCAGACGAGTCCAGGGGGAAACCGAGGAAGACATAGGGGACAGTGCGGGTAGTGAGCTTGTCCATGCCAGAGTTACGAACGTGAGCAAGGCAGCCCCAGATGTGGAACACAGACGCGTCACCAGGGAACCCGGTCCAAAGAAGGGTCGGCAAAACCTGCGGCCGCTAGGAACGCGACCAGAGGTTTAGCTGGTGAGCGGCGTAGCGAACGGCGAACGGCCACAGAATATGGGGTGCATCGGCATGAATCATGGAGGTACGGGCCACCTCCATGACCAAACCAAGGCATCGCTCAGTGACCCCATTCTGCTGCGGGGAGTCCGGTATTGTGTACGGCTGGGTGATGCCCTCCGCACGACATAACTGTCCAAGCCGACAAGAGGTGAACACGCTGCCACGGTCGGAGTGGAGACACAGCACAGGGAGACCGCGGTGGAGGCGCGCAGCTACGACCCACGGGATGAGAACGTCAGGCACGTCGGCCTTATGCTCCAGGGAAAACACCGTGGTGTAGAGCGTAAAGTCGTCGACGAGCACGAGAAAGTAGCGCTCTCGATGGGGTCCAGGGACGGAGGCTGGGCCCTAGACGTCCAATTGCAGGGTCTGGAGGGGTGCAGTAGAAGGGCGAAGCGAGGAGGAGTGAGGAGCATGGCGCAGCCACCCGGCGCAGCAGGGCGTGCACGGGGGCGCAGGCGAGGGAGGGAGGGCAGGAAGCAACGCAGGGAGACCTAGGACAAGACCGTGCTAAGACATGTGACGCAGACGCGGGAGTGCGGGGGGACCTAGGCACGAGCGGGCCGCACCAACTTGGGTAGACGCAGGACCCGGGGAGGACGCACCCACCGGGGAGGAAGCGGTGTCCAGCATAAACAAGCCAGACACTGGGTCCCGAGGGAACGTCGCAAGGGTGGCACCTGAGGCGGTCTCGGTACAGATAGTGTACCGCTCGTGACCAGGGAACGTTGTGGTGACGACGAGGTCCTGAAGACAGCCAACACCAACTAATTTCTTGGAGAACAAATGGATGTGCAGGCTTGTAAGGGAACCCGAGGGGAGCGCTAGACAGGGAAGGGTAGTGTAGCTGCGAGCAACAACATGACCAAAAGAGGGGTCAGCAAGTGCGACAACGGCAGGCGCGGCAAGTGGCATGAGGGTGGCGTGGTCGCAGAAGAAGCAGGCTGACGCATCAGAGTCAAGTGTGAAGGACAGCAAAGCAGTGGTGGCAGACGAAGGAGGAGCGAGTGTAGAGCCTAGGCTAGTCAAAGCAAACGGTCCTACGCCCTACTCAGCAGGGGAGTCTGGACTATACACAGGTGCTACGCCTAAGCTAGAGAATAGAGGATAATAAGATCCGGACACACTAGAAGCGTCGGCATACAGAGAATGCAGGGTAGAACTAATCAGATCCATGTCTAAGTAAAAAACAGGCACACCGTGGCGCAGCAGACTGGGCTAGTCGGGGAGGTCCGGGGCCGGGCCGAAGCGGCGATGGAAGAGGTCATCGAGGCGGCGGAAGCTACGAGCTGTAGAGTGCGGGCGGCGGCACACAGTGCCACGGAGGGGCCCGGTCTGGAGTTGCTACTAGCAGCCCATAGCACCGAAGCCGCCGGTAGACGCCGAGCTGCGAGGACCGCCACCTCGGCCACCACCTTCAGGGGGCTCCTTGCCACCCCGGTGGGAGGCGGGCCCATGGCTGCTGCTGCTGCGGCTGATGATGATGCTGCTTCTGCTGCTACGGCTATTGCTGCTGTGTCTGTTGCGGCTGCTGCTGCTCCTGGACACCTGCCCCAACCCCCTCGTCAGAACCACTCTCTCCACACCCACCACCTCCACCACCAGCACCACCACCACGCCCCCTCTTAGGGCCGCGGCGGCCCCGACGCTGTTGCTGCTGCTGCGGGAAGGCCGCCGCTGTGGTCTCAGTGGCAGGAGCAACTGTAGCAATGGTGGCGGAAACGCCAGCGTACGTGCACTGGGAGGGAGCACAGCCCTGAAAGATAGGGACCGCCGCAACACCACTCGACTGAGCGACAGTACGCTGGCAAGTCTCCATCACAGAAAGGGCAGTGACAAAGGCGGTCAGGGTGAGGTCACCAGGGTGCTAGCTAAGGAAGTGGTCACGGGCAATGGCTAAGCAGTCTGGCAAGCACATGGCAATAAGTTACAAGGTAGCACAGAACGGTGGGGGGAAGGCAGTGAGCTGGGCGGCAGTGCTAGCAGCGCGGTAGCTAGTCTCTAGTGCATGGAGGTGAGTAGCGAGGTCAGCGAAAGTGGGGAAGGCGGAAAGATCGGGGAATAGCATGGGGAGGATCAAGCAGCCAGCAGAGGCGGAGGCGGGTGTGGAGTAGCACGCAACTACGGCATCTAGAAAGTCCTTGGCATTCGCGACGGCAGTGAAGCGCAGACACTCAGAGAGGGGAAGCGCATGACTAATGGCCAGCTGCGCTACAGCATCGCGAGAATCCCAGACAGCGCGAGCGAGCGCAGCAGCAGCAAATGCCTCACTCTCAGTAGTGGTGGGGTTAGCAGGGAGGGGATCAGGCACGAGGGGGCAGGGAAGCAAGCCATCAACATGCATAACCAGGGAGTGTCCATCCTAGCGCTGACCTGTCAGGTGCCGGCGAAGATCGACAAGCCAGGCGACGAAGTCGATCGCGTGCCCCTCCGCGTCTTGACGTAGCATGGCATCCACCATTGCGCAACCTCAGCGGCACCGGGACTCAGCGGCATAGCGGCACAGGGACACAGGTTCTCAGCTGCACGGCGACACATCGCCGTGATGGTAGGAATCTACAGAACGGAGACCTGGCGGAAGGCCGAGGAGAGCGCAAGTGGGCCGGTGGGCGCGTGAGGAGCCAGCGGACGCACAAGGGGCCGAGGCGCACGAGGGGCCGGCCAAGCGTGTGAGAGGCCGGGCAGGTGCTGGAAGGGCCGGCACGCAGAGAGAAGCCAGCAAGGCGTGTGGGGCTGACGGTGCGCAGGAGGGGCCGGCTAGGCGGTAGGGGCCAGATGGGTGAGAGGGGCCGGCTAGGCGAGAGGGGCCGGCTAGGGGCGAGGGGCCGGCTAGGCGCGAGGGGCCGTATAGGCGCAAGGGGTTGGCTACAGCTCGTGGGGCCGGCTACGGCGCGAGGGGGCGGCTACGGCGCAAGAGGGGGGGGCGGCTAGGCGCGAGGGGGCAGTTTTAGTGTGAGGGGCCGGCTACGGCGCGAGAGGGGCCAATTAAGCGCAAGGGGCCGGCTAGGTGCAAGGGGCCGGCGGTGGCGCGTGGGGCCGGCTACGGCGCGAGGGGTCGGCTACGGTGCGAGAGGGGCCAGCTGGGCGCGAAGGGGGACGGCTAGGCGTGAGGGGCCGGCTACGGCGCGAGGGGCTGGCTACGGTGCGAGAGGGGCCGGCTGGGCGTGAAGGGGGCCGGCTAGGCACGAGGGGCTGGCTACGGCGCGAGGGGCCGGCTACAGCACGAGAGGGGCCGGCTAAGCGCGAGGGGCCGGCTAAGCGCGAGGGGCCGGCTAGGCGCAAGGGGGGTGGGGCAGCTAGGCGTGAGGGGCTGGCTACAGTGCGAGAGGGGCCAGCTGGGTGCTAAGGGGACGGTTAGGCGCAATGGGCCGACTAGGCGCGAGAGGGCGGCGGACGTGCTAGGGGCCGGCGAGGCGCTGTAGGCTAGGGCGCGGGGCGGAAGCGGATGGGTGGACCTAACCTACTCTTGATACCATGTTAGAATACTAGAATAATTAGAAAGAAGAGAGAACAAGGGAGATATAGGGTTAGGGTTGTACTCTCTAAGAACACACACCTATTCACACCTGTTGCAAATGTATGTATAAGTGGACAAAAATATCCCACATTATTTTTCCAGGGTGCTGGTTGGCAGGAACCTGGCCCCGAATTTCTGATTGTCAAGCCATTTATCATTGTTGGGATAAATTATGTCTGTATATGCGGGATGTGACACTACTTGACATGTGGTGTAGGGGCAGTCCTTAGCGAGGAGTTGGCGAGTCAAGGGGCGCAGTTGCACTTGGTGCGTAGCGACCCTTCAGTTTCGGAACACAGCCATTCAGCCAATCGCGAGACCTTCGCTCTCGCTTGCTGAGTCAACACAGCTGCAACCTTACATGACGGGAGGTTGCGCCGATCGGTCTTACTGAGGGCGCAACCAGCGGTTGCGATCCTGAAGCTGAACTGTCCGGAAGGACAACTGTAACAGGAGGAACCAAATGTCACACGAAACTATTATACACTTGCGCTGCGACCTTTCAGTGCCATTGCATTCTAATTATACCAGGGCAGCACTACTAGTTTGACCTCTGGTGTAGGCAACAAGGCAACTCAGGGCAGCACTACTAGTCTGACCACTGAAACAAGAGGCCACAAGGCCAGTCAACAAGTGTAGCAAGACAAGCAGGTAAAGAACAACAAGTACAAGCAGGTATAGTATGACTTAGGATACAAGGAGTGGTGCTGCTACAGAGACGAGACCAAGCTGAGTACATAACCGCTGATGGTCATGAGGCGCAAGTGCCTAGGTGAAGATATCAGAGGTGTTGGCCTCTGAAGCCAACTGTACCACTCGCGCCTGACCGCGCTGCTGCAACTCACGCAGCAGGAAGTACCGCAGCTGGATATGCTTCGCCCTGCCCTCGAGTTGAGCCTCCTGACACAGGAGGATCATGGCCTTATTGTCAGCCAACAGGACAAGGACAGACATAGGCTGCTCACCTAAGTCAGTGAGCAAGAAATTCAACCAGTGGAGCTCTTGAGCGGCCATGGCCCCAGCGTAGATCTCTGCCTCACAACTGGACAGAGCTACAGACGACGACCTGGTCGATCTCCACGAGATTGCACTAGCACCAAGACTAAAACAGCAGCCCTGATATGACCTGAGCGTCTCCACGTCGTCAGCCCACGACGCGTCTGTGTGGCCAGTGAGCACCACTGGCTCCCGTCCTCCTAGCACAAGCCCCAATGATGTACTCACCAGATACCACAGTACCCTCTTGGCAGCTGACCAGTGGACTGGTCGGTGCCTGCCTGTTGGAACAAAGTAAGCCAGGAGACTAAGAGGGTACGCTAGATCTGGTTGAGTGTAGGTCATCAAGTACATGAGGCACCCCACCAGCTCTGCGTATGGACCACTAGCCTTGACCGGCTTAGCCGGAACAGGAGCAGAGAGCTTGTGATCCACAGGCAAATGGGTGGGCTGTACTGACGAGAAATGAAGACAAAACCTCTGGAGGATCTGCTGGGCCATATGGGACTAGGAGAGGGTGATCGTGCGAGCGGCACGGTCACGAGAGATCTCCAAGCCCAGATAGCACCTTAGCTCCCCCAAGTTTGTACAAGTGTGTCTCCTAAGTAAATTGGCCTTCACTGAGGTCAGTGCGACGCTGTCAGGAGTAGCAAAGGTAAGATGATCTACGTACACTAGAATGTAGAACGGTGTCTGACCTGTGCGAACAAAGAGAGAGGGGCCAGCAGAGGACGGAAAGAACAGCAGCTTAGCAAGAGTGGTGCGAAGCGTGTCGTGCCACTCACGGGGTGCCTGACGAAGGCCGTAGACAGGGCGGTGCAGGCTCCACTTGGTTCGAGGTGGGAAGGACCCAGAGAAGTCTAGAGGGCGCCAGAGGAAGATGTGCTCGTGCAGACTACCCTGCAGGAACACTGTGGAGAAGTCAAGTAAGTGAAGCTCGTAGTCACGCTTCGCGGCTATGTAAAGAAGGACCCAAAGTGTAGTCATCTTCACGGTCGGGGAGAAGGTATGGAAGAAGTCGACACCCTAACGCTGACTGAAGCCTCTAGCCACGTAACGCGCCTTGAACTTCGGCAGCTCTCCAAGTGCGCTCTTCACCCTGTAGATCCGCATGCCATCGACTACGTTCGCCTTAGGCAGGGGAACTACAACGACGTAAGTGCCTGTGGATCTATTGGATGCCATCTTATCCTCCATGGCTTGTATCCACAAGGCTGCCCAAGGCCCCGACATCGCTTCAGCGTAAGAGCGAGGAACAGGGATGTCAAGCGCATCTGTTCCTATCTCGAGTTTTGACGCTCTTGTCGCCGCCGTTACTAAATTTTCCTCTACCCCCCGCCTTGACTACCCTACTACTCTGGTCTCCGACCTTGCCTTCTCTACAACGTTTCTTCAAGGCAGTCTGCACGAGCAGGTCTAGGTGTGCCACCCGCCAAGCTTCACCAGCACCTTCGCCTCTGGGACCCAGTGGCTTCTCCGGCGCCCGGTTTACGGCCTGCGACAGGCGCCTCGTGAGGGGCATGACATGCTGCGTGCTACATTAGCTGCCCTGTTACCTTGGAGAGCTGCCCTGCTACCTTGGCTTGCAGATCTCTTGAGACAGAGCGGCGCACACCATCATTGTCACACAGTCACACTTGGTGCGCCAGGCTCTTCAGAGGTTTGGTCTTCAGTTCTCCTCCGCACAGCCCACCCCTCTGCCAGTGATCTACTATCGCTGAGGAGTCGGTGGAGCCTAGTGATCTGTACGCTGAGCTGGTGGGTTGCCTCATGTACCTGATGACTTGCACGCGTCCAGATCTCACATACCCTCTCAGCATCGTGGCTCGCTTTGTGACGACTTGCAGACATCGACCACAGCACTGGTCGGTCGCTAAGAGGGTTTTGCGTTATCTAGCAAGTACATCGGGCATGGGGTTAGTGCTAGGAGGACGCAGCCCAGTGGTCCGTACAGGGCACATAGACTCTTAGTGGGCGGACGACCCTTAGATGCTCAGGTCCTCCGAGGGCTGTTGCTTTAGCCTTGGTGCAGGCGCCATCTCGCGGAGGTCCACTCGCTCATCGTCTGTTGCACAGTCTAGCTGTGAGGCTGAGATCTACGCCGGTGCCATGGTGGCACAGGAGCTCCGCTGGCTGACTTTCTTGCTCACAGACTTAGGTGAGCGGCCTAGCTCTGCCCCGGTCTTGTACGCTGACAACAGGGCCATGCTCCTCCTGTGTCAGGAGCCTCGGTTGGAGGCCAGAGCGAAGCACATCCAGCTGTGGTACTTCCTCCTGCGCGAGCTACAGTAGCGCCGCCAGGCTCACATAGTACACTTGGCCTCCGGTGCCAACACAGCTGATATTTTTACTAAGGCGCTTGCGCCTAAAGATCATCAGCGGCACTGTGTACAGCTTGGTCTAGTTCTTGTGGCTCCTCTCTTGCTATTGGCTTCATTATGTACTACTCTGTTACACATTCTCTTGACTGGCCTTGTGGCTTCTGTTTAAGTGGCCAGACTAGTAGTGCCGCCCTAGTTTGCTCTTGTCTAGTTTGTACTCTTTTGACTTGTCTTCGGACCCTTGCCTCAGAGGTTGGACAAGTAGTGCGACCCTGAGCTGCATGTCTCTTGCCAGGCACTGCCCCTTGTCTAGCCTAGGGGGTCTGTCAACATACATTTGTATATGTTCATAGGCTAGCTAGGTGCATGTCGATAGAGAGTACAACACCTAGCACAAAACTACCCTGTACCGTCTTTTCTAGTCATTCAGCTACTCTGAGAGACGACACCTCGCAGAGGTTACAAAAGGGCAGCGGTCGCAGACCGTTGACTGTGCAACCCAACAGTCAGAAGTACAAGAGGCAAGGCAGCATGACAGCAAGGACAAATAACCGTCCTGGTATTATAGCACGGGTGGTTACCCGATATTGAAGTGAACCACGTGTTTAGTGTGGAACCACGAGTAAAAGTCAGCGGAAGACTTTACACCTTGTATTGGAAATGTCAGAAATGACAAGGACAATAATAATGAGTAATACATGCATATTTATAGACTAGGAAGTAACTATTTAGAATGTACATGTTCGTCGTGTATCACGACTATTCCCGTGACATGACTAGTGACTGTTCTTGTGACTAAGAGTGGCGTGATCCTTCGGGTGACTATATGCTTGAACCTACTGTTCACGCGTTGACTCGCTACTACTAACATCATCACGCGCCTCCTTCCATATGAGGTATCGGGCTACTAGTACAGTCTAAGTGTTACAGTATATCAGGAATGCATAAGTATACTATGTCGAGTATACTTCGACACTCCCCTTCATTCCTGAGTGTATGTCTTTGGGTAAGTGTCGTCGCGTTGACAGATTCCAACCAGGTTGGAGCAGTACCTAAACATGCCGCGTGGGAATTTCTTCGTCAAGAAATCAACTGCCATTTCTTCTGTAGGGCAGTATTTCAGGATGACCTTCCCTTTGTCGATTTCGTCCTTGATGAAGAAGTATCGAAAGGCAATGTGTTTTGTTCTGTTGATGAAGGCGGGCTTGTTTGCAATCTTGATTGTGCTCTTGTTATCACACAGTAACTCGAAGTTATTGGTAGTTGCGATTCTCGCTTCTTGAAGTAACTCTTGCAGATAGAGTCCTCCGCGAGCTGGAGAGCTTGTTGCGACGAATTCTGTGTGGGCTGACAAAAGTGCGATGACTTCCTGTTTCGCCGAGTTCAAAGAAATGACACTACCTGGTTCAAGTTTGAAAATGAACCCTGTACGTGAAAGCCTGTTGTCGGGGTCAGCAGCATACTCCGCATCAACGTATCTAGTCAGTTGAAAATCTGTTGCAGTGTTTGTCATGTAGCTGATGCCGATTGTAGGAGTAGAAATGAAATATTGGAGGGCTCGACGAAGATCAGCCATATTCTCCCCTTCAAGTCGGCACAGGTACTGTGCGAGCTGACTTGTGATTTAGGCAAGATCAGGGCGGCATGTAACAGCTGCAAATAGAAGACACCCAAGCTGCTCCTGGTAAAGCTGATGCTCCGAGGCGATAAGTGGGGTTGTGTCACGTGTGTGATCAGCCGAAATGTGATGAAATGGAGTGGTGAGGCCGATAGGAGTGATGGCAAACTTTTTTGCAATTGTTTCTGCATACTTGCTTGCAGAAAGGTAGATGGCATTAGGGCCGCAGTCGATGTTTAACCCAAGAAATTGGGTGACGTTGGAGGAAATAGTCACTTCAAGAATCGTTTGGATTCTTTACTCCATGCCCGCCAGAAGATTGTTGCACGAGGCGGTGTACAGTAAGTTGACCACGGAGGTGACTAGAAGGATGTAATGCCCTCGAAATTCGAGTCTATACATTCCAGGATCGTGGGGCAGCTGTACGAAGTCGAGTGAAATCAGCACTTTGATGCTTTAGAGTGATTTAAGTAACTTGCAGATGTGGAGTCTGTCGCCGTAGGTGTGAGGGAGTTTGACAAATATATCTGCCTTGATGTCTGCGTATAAAGAGACATTTTTAATGTCCAGTTGGCGAAGTGGAAGGTGGCGACTGGCAGCAATGACCGGAGCGAAATTCTCGTTGTAATCGATGCCGTGGGTTTGTTCAAAACCTCGAACAACCCATCTCCCCTTGAATCTGCCGTTGGTTGCTGAACTGCGACAGCAAGGCCGAGAATATGAAGAGCTGATTGGTCACCACGAGGATGAGGTTGGCAATATTCGACGACGTCATCATTGTCAATTGCGGATGATAGATGGCGGGCATCGTCATGTGATGCTGCGTCAGTTCTCTGTCAGCGCAGGTGCTCCTCATAATTATTGGCAGCCTGTGTCATGGTAGGATGCAACGGGTTCGGGAGGGGAATGAAGAGCGGTGTTTCCGTGTTGTTGGCCAATATCAATGGAATTTAAGAGTCGAACAATGGTTCAGCTGCTGACGTAGTTGGCTGCGGATTTGTAGAAGGTCCTGCTGCTGCGCTGTCAGGCGGATAATATTATTTGGCTACATTTGCTTCGGCTTGAGGGGTGGCGAAACTCCGTTCGGCACTGTAGTGATCAGGATCCCGCTGCTGGCATTCCTTGTCGTGTTCGAAGTCATCGAGAAAAAGTTTCTTGTAGAAGATGCAGTCTCGGGCATACAAAACCTTTCGGGTTTTGTAATCCATAATGATCCAGGAGTAGGAATCTTTAGGTACACTAAGGTTTTTTCCCCATCTGCCCACAAATGCGCTCGGAGGTTTGTATTGGACCATGCAGCCCCAAACTCATAATAGTCGAGTGTCGGTGGGGTGTTTTGTCCACATGACATGTGGCTAGCTGAACTGAGGGAGAGTTGTTGAAGACAAGCAGTTGTGTAGGTGGACAGCTTGCGCCATCGCAAATGGCAAAAAATTCTGTTGTCAAGCTGGACAGTTGCAGCAGCATGCGCATCTTCTCTTGCAGCCTTATGTTAGTTCTCTCAGCTATTCCATTTGGTTGATGGACGTAAGGCACAGTCTTGCACCTGAGTATCCCTTTCCATGCCAGAAATCCATCGATTCGCTCGTTGGTGTACTCGCCCGCATTGTCTGTCTGGATCTCTTTCAGCACGATGTCGCTCTGCCGCTCTGCGATTTTCAGCCAAAGCTTGAAGGTGTCGAGAGCTTCAGACTTGTGAGAGATATTTTTGTGCAAGACATATTGATTAGCATCGTTGATGAAGGTAATTATATAGCGGTAGTCGTTGCCGTTGATATCCTCTACTTCCTGCGGCATGAAGAGTATGTCAGTGAAGAAGACGTCCAAAGGTGAGTACTTAGTAGCACTCGGAAATTGTGACGGGAATGGAGCATGACTGAGGTGAGCTCCAGGGCAGATGGTGCAGGGTAGTTGACATCTGCTAGATCGAAGCTCTTGGCCGTTGGTTAGAAGGAGTGCGTCCTTGTAAAAAACCGAGGCTTTAATTGAGTCGTTGAGAGCTTCTTGCGAGGGATGACCCAACTATATGTGCCAGATTTCTGCTGTAGTTCTGTGTCCCTTTGAATGCAGGTACAAGTTAGAGTGAAGGAAGAATGCCGGCGAAAGATGAATCGTTGGCGCAGGGTTAACGCAACGGCCATTGCCGAAAGGCTGGATGAATCTGGCTTCTTCTGTAGTTTCAGCCCAAGGTATGCCGAGGTGTCGGCGACGATCCCAAGCATCAGGTACGATTAACTCTTTCTTGCCCCATGTGCGTTCAACCTTCATAGGTTCTTCGACTGTAGCAAATGTCATTTCTTGATTGTCGTAACGCCAATTTCCGTCTCTAGAAGCCCATGTACTTTGAACTGTTTTTGCTGCTGCTGATGCTGCTTCTGTTTGCTTTGTTGCAGGTTCGTCAAGGGAGTTGGTGCGAGAAGGCTGAGGTGTGACGCAGAAGACATTGAGACCGCGATGGTCTTGGCGTTGAAGATCCATCTCCCAATGATGATGCCAAGGTGCGAGTGAGACGTGTTATAAACACAATAGGCTTAGATTTGCCTATAATGAGAGATAGAGAGCACAGTCGGATTTCCGTCAGACGGCTTCAAATATTGATAACGATCTGGTCGCTGAATCAAACGGTGATCTCTAAATTGGATCGGAAGCGCATTGCTGTCGTCTATCAGCAGCAAGTTGAATAATGAAATTCCATGAAGATTTGACGACGCTATGGCGGTTTGACTGGCAGGAGGTATAGCAGCCACTATAGTCTTAGGAGTACAAACTTAGCAAGAAGAGTTCGAGAGGGAGATGGTTCCCAGCCTCTACATACCACAAGAGCCGAGGTCCAGGTTGGTGGTACACCACCACAGAGTCCCCAACCATGAAGAGTCTCGAAACCAACCCTCCAAGGGGCTACACCAAGTGAAATGTAACACTACACGAAGTAACGTTACTATTTTCACTATTAAATATTTATCCGCGTCCCTTGGGCTTGAAATCTTGAGCTCTTGTTCTTGGATCTGCAAGATAAATTCTTCTTGAGTTGATGGGGGCTTGCTGCACACACCTGTGACACGATGGACACTTCACACTCGACAAAATAGAAAAAACACATGCGACACACAAACGACGACTTGACATGCGAGTTGTAAAAACTCGCTAATGTCTTGACCGACACAAACCACATTGTGATACACCATTCAAACACACACACAAGCACTAGATAGCAATGACATAGACTCACAACTCATTCCATGCCATGCATGCACACACACAAACAAGGACGACAAGCCGAGTGCAAGCCATAGGGTTGCACCAACAAACTCCCCCTCGGATTGTTGGCCTTAGAATCTGCTCCCCTTAGTTCAGAGCCATCCCAGGAAGCTTGCAACACTTCCAATGCTGCTGCTCAACCAGTCTCTTGGTCATCATATCAGCTAGCTGCGCCGTCGTCTTCACGTAGTGCAACTGCACTTCACCCGCGGTTACCATGCTCCTCACCCAATGCCACTTCACCTTCATGTGCTTGGTAAGGCCATGAAGAACCGGGTTCTTAGCCAATGCAATAGCACCCTGGCTATCACAGTAGAGTGGGGTAGGTCCTTGCTGCTCCTCCCCCAATTCAGCTAGCAAACGCCGCTGCCACACAACCTCTCTTATGGCACGGAAGAGTGCCATGTACTCGGACTCCACCGAGCTCAATGCTTGGTCCACTTGCTTCTTGCTCTCCCAAGCTGTTGGCCCTCCACCAACACAGCAGATGAAACCTCCTACACTTGTCATGTCCTCTGGTTCTGATGCCCAAGATGCATCAGAGAAGGCGGTGAGAAAGAGCCTCCCGGGTTCGACTCCATCCGCACCCTTTTGACGCCTTTGTGTCGCCGCGGAGTATTGCAGTCCAACAGTTACTGTTTGGCCAAGGTACTTGGCCACCCTCTCTCCAGCAGCTACCTGCTCTTCATTAAGGCATTGGACAACCCTACCCAGCTGCCCGGTAGCAAAGGCTGCATCCGGCCTTGTGTGAACGGCCGCATACATGAGGCTGCCCACCAAGGAGTGAAAACGCTGCCTCTCCTCTTCACCAACACTTTCCTTCGCTGCTCCTTTCACACACTTGAACCCTGAGGGAAGAGGAGTAGCCACATGACCTTCACTCTTCCCAAAGTTTGCAGCCAAGGCCTCCAAGTACTTCTTTTGATGCACTCGCATCCACCGCTTCTCCACATCTCGCTCAATGTGAAGCCCAAGGTAGTAGTTGACGTCACCAAGGGTCTTGCACTTGAACCTGTCTTGAAGCTTCAACATCACCTCCTTCACAAGGTCAGAGGAGGGTGAGAATATGAGGATGTTATCCACATAAACCACCATGAAGCTCCTCTGCTCCCCCTTGCCAAGCATGAACAAGGATTGATCGGCCGTTGAGGGAGTGAAGCCGATCGCCTCCAAGACTTCCCGCAGCTTGATGTACCATTGCCTAGGGGCTTGCTTGAGGCCATAGAGTGCTTTCTTCAGCTTCCACACTCTGCCTCTTCCTCCCCTTGCTCCTCTGCCCTCTTGGCCTTGAGAAGGGGTCCATCCATCGGGCAATCTGAAGCAATCTCTCCACATGTGGCCGGTCTTGTGGCAGAAGTGGCATTCGCCATCAAATCGACCACGCCCACGCCCGTAGCCATTGTTGTTGCTGTTGCTGCCATATCCTCCATTACCACGGCCTCCATTGAAGTTACTGCTGCCAAATCTTCCTCCTCGCCCTCTGCCCCTTCCACGGCCGTGCCCACGGCCCATGCTTGCAACTCCGGCACCATCGGGACCCGCCAATTCGCGAGGGCGGAAATATTCTTGTAAGATTTCCCGCTTCACATCTTCGAGTGAGAGACGGGGCAGATCTCGATTTAGGTTGATGATGAGCGAGGACCATGAGTCTGGAAGTAAGGCCAGCAGCTTGGTCTTCTTTTGAAGGTCACTGTAGTTCAGATCAGCTCCTTCGAGCCGTGTCAACAAGTCCAAGAATTTCTGCACTCCTTCCTCCACCGGTTCGCCTTCGTCAATTCGAAGTGCCGCCATTTGCCGCTCCAAAACCACAGCCACCGCCGCTGTTGCAGGAGCGTGTACACCCTTGAGAGCAGCCCATGCCTTTGGTCCCTTTGCTGGTTCACGCTGAAAAGGCTTGATGTGACGGATTTGGCTGCTCCCCAACGCTTGCCCAAGTAGAAGGTAGCCTTGTGCGCTCTTCCGCACCCACGGGCTCTTCTCCGGGTCGTTCTCGGGGCGCTTCTCTGTTCCTTCCATCACCTCCAGCAGATCATAATGGTCAAAGATGTTCTCCATCTTGAATGACCACTCACCAAAGTTGTCACCGTTGAACTTGTCAAGGCCAAACACTCTAGGCTCATCCCTAGAGGGTCCAAGGCTAGGTTGCAACGGAGCAACGGGTGGATCTTGGTGTTGACCTTGTGCTTGGGCATCTTCTCTGCCTCCAGCACCTCTGCCACCCTCTTCCTCAGGTCTAGGCATGGTCGAGACGGCTCCAAGGGGTTCTGATACCAATTGTTATAATCACAATAGGCTTAGATGTGCCTATAATGAGAGATAGAGAGCACTGTCGGATTTCCGTCAGACGGCTTCAAATACTGGTAACGATCTGGTCGCTGAATGAAACGGTGATCTGTAAGTTGGATCTGGAGCGTGTTGCTGTCGTCTATCAGCAACAAGTTGAATCATAAAATTCCATGAAGATTTGACGACGCTATGGCGGTTTGACTGGCAGGAGGTATAGCAACCACTATAGTCTTAGGAGTACAAACTTAGCAAGAAGAGTTCGAGAGGGAGATGGTTCCCAGCCTCTACATATCCCAAGAGCCGAGGTCCAGGTTGGTGGTACACCACCACAGAGTCCCCAACCATGAAGAGTCTCGAAACCAACCCTCCAAGGGGCTACACCAAGTGAAATGTAACACTACACGAAGTAACGTTACTATTTTCACTATTTAATATTTATCCGCGTCCCTTGGGCTTGAAATCTTGAGCTCTTGTTCTTGGATCTGCAAGATAAATTCTTCTTGAGTTGATGGGGGCTTGCTGTACACACCTGCGACACGATGGACACTTCACACTCGACAAAATAGAAAAAACACATGCGATACACAAACGACGACTTGACATGCGAGTTGTAAAAACTCGCTAATGTCTTGACCGACACAAACCACATTGTGATACACCATTCAAACACACACACAATCACTGGATAGTAATGACATAGACTCACAATTCATTCCATGCCATGCATGCACACACACAAACAAGGACGACAAGCCGAGTGCAAGCCATAGGGTTGCACCAACAAGACGTTCTTCTCACAGTCGCCAGATGCATTTGCAGGTGAGAACCGTAAAACGAAAACACCGTCTCTAATTTCTGCGATGCCGACTAAATTGGTTTAGTCTTCCTTCTTGTTGCCCATGTATAACTCTGTGAGCATTGTGTTGGTGGTGCTGACGAAACAGATGCCGCTTTTCATCAGCTGCGCTTGTGATAGTAAGTTGAAGCCGAGTCCCGTGGCGACAAGAACCTTGTTAAGGTGAAGTGAAACTTCGGTGTCGTCGGACTCTAGTATCACATCTCCAATTCTGGTGGGTTCAACAACTTGATTGTTGGCCACAGTGATGTATTTTTCTCCATTTGGCTGGTCTCGCCAGCTGAGGAGATAGCGACTTGAAGACGCCATGTGGTGACTGCAGCCGCTATCAAGAAACCAAGTGTTAACATGCTCGGAATACGTACGCTTGGCCATGTGAGCATACGCCTGCACGTTCAACCATCGAGGAAAGTGGTTAGGCTGCTCTGGTTCTTCTTCATTAACGACTGCTGGTTCATGAGTTTCTGAATGAGGAGGAAGACGTGGAGGTAGGTTGGCTACTACTTCTTCCATCTCACTGTTGATGTCTTCATCCTCTTGTCGGCTCCAGTTGCGTATACCACTAAACCAGTGTGGTCCAATCATGCAATTTATGATTGCCTTGCCTTTTGCAGGTTGATTTGAAGAAGCTGAAGGCGGCAAGATAGTCTTGACAGGGGCAGCTTTACCCGACTTCTCCCGATTCCTGTTCTTCAGTTTCTGACACTCTTCAGTATAATGACCTTTTCTCCTTTTCTTGTCTGCTCCCATTGAATTGATGCACCTCTTGTCTGCTCCTCTTGACTTGGTCCACCTGTATAGAAGCTTAACCCACTCTTGGCTTTGCCTCCTTTTGCATTGTATGGGTCCAAGTCCTGCTACTCTACGATCAGAGAAGGGCAAAGAGAAGTTTCTGAGATGTTCCCTTGGGAACGAAGAAGGGACTTGCACTGCCTCCATTCGGGTCCAAGTCCAGCTAGAAGAATAGTGACGAAGAGCTCATTGCTGAAATTTCCTCCGCATGAAGCTGGTCCCGAAGATTTATGCACCTGTTCTTTTAGCTGCCGGCTTTTTCTCCCAGAAGCATTTGCATTTCTGTAAGTTGACTTAACAGCTTGCTCTGTGAAATGGAATCTTGTGCTTGATACAACCTTCGCAGGTAATCCCAGTTGTAGAAGGTTGGATCCAGTGAAAGTTTGGAGCACTGAACTCCCAACTCCTCTTTAGGTGAGAGATTTTGCACTAGTAGTGTATTGGCCATAAGCTAATACTTGTAGTAACGTGCCTGTTCTTCGGTCGTTCCTGTCTCTGGATAACGGATTGAATCATCGAAACATCCCCAAATACTAGAAGATTGCGTGAAGAGTTCGAACTCGAATCCCCAAGCATAGAAGTTGCAACCATCAAAATAAGTTGATGTTTTCAGCTTGGAGATAGTTAGAAAATCTGCTTGATTTACGACAGCTTCTGATAGATCGCCAGTAGAAAGACCAGGAGTAGGAGAATTCGTAGTTGAATTTCCTGTCTTAGTAGCTGACATAATGATAGATCTATAGTTTAAGCTAAAGGGTGTAATCAAAATCAGCTTATATCGGTTTCTGTAACTCCACTAGCTTAGAATACCATATTGAAGCGAACCATGTGTTTAGGGTGGCTAAGATCTAGAATTGGTGGAACCACGAGTAAATATCAGCGGAAGACTTTACACCTTGTATTGGAAATATTCGAAACGACAAGGATAATAATAATGAGTAATACAGGCATATTTATAGTCTAGGAAGTACCTATTCGGAATGTACATGTTCGTAGTGTATCACGACTATTCGCTTGGCATGACTATTGATTGTTCGTGTGACTCAGAGTGGCATGACGCAACTCAAGGCGCAACAGCAGGAACGTGCACTCATCCGGTGGTTTTTTCCTCGAGCATTGACCCGGCCTTTATGGAGAAGTTCTTCTCCTTCATGTCGACCTACGAGCAGCTTCCAGCACCTGCTCAGTTGACACACAGCAACAGCGTCAATGGCGCAGCACCGATGAGCCTCGACGGCCCATCCTATGCAAGAGGCAATTAGCCTACTCAATATCAACCTTACCAATGTTCGCCCGAATCCTTCACTTTCCTGCCAACTCCTGCGGCAGCAGTGGACTCAGAAGCAAGCAACAAACCAACAAACATTCTCAACATGCAGCAGCAATTCAACAACATACTCAATCTTCATACATCCTTCTCTCGCAACGGCAAATACTTCTTTACCTGGAGTTTCGAATTCGAGCTGCTGATAGACGGCGCGCAGATCCTCGGGTTCTTCAATGGATCTTAGGCATTCCTTGCCAACGTGACTTTTCACGAAAAGAGAAATGATACATATCAGACGCTGATGGCCTTCACCAACCTTTTACGCAACCTGGCACCAACAGAGGGACAGAGCATTCGCACATATCGCAACTTCGGCAACTCAGCTAAGCTTGCCTACTGTCATCTGAAGAGTGTCTACCAAGCCTCCGACAGCATGACTCAGAGTCGAATGTTGGCGCAACTCACAATAATCCAGATGCAAGCAGGAGAGAAGGCGATGACATACTGTACATCAATAGCTGCAGGGGATTACGCGACAGACTCTTACGAAGCGGTGGGCACTTATCAGAGGACTCCTTCGTCACAGTTGTTCTCGCCTGCCTTGGTCCTCAATGGCGTACGGCGTGCTCCCTTCTACGCGCTCACGGGAAGATTTCCGAGATGCACTTGTGTACGGAACTCCACGCCAAGCAGCAAGACATGGACCTGTATGAAGAGCGCCACGCAAAGAAACAACATCAGCAATTTGCGATTTACGCGCTTGGGCGCAACAACAATACAAACTAGAAACGACACTCACCTCCGTTCGGTCATCTCTGCCGCACGTTTGGTCACTCGTGCTTCAATTGCCCAAGGCAATAGCAGTGCCAACAGCAGCAGCAGCAGCCGCAGTTCCCGTCGTATCAGCCCCGAGCGCCACGTCCGTCCCCGAGTCCGGTCGCTTCAACTCAGCAGCGCCCACCAGCTCTGACAAACCGATATGCACAAGATGCACGCAATGTCGTAAGCTGCATGGTGCAAACAGACTTTTGCGTACCCGACTCCCCGCCTCACAGTGACCTCGACGAAAAACCCCCAGCTCTGACACAGACTCGACTTCAACCAAACCTGACTTACGTTGCGATAGCTTGTGATGAATCGTCTGGCCGCGACACTTGGTTTCTTGATAGCTGCTGTGGCCAGCACATGTGTTCCTTGCCACGTTTTGTCTAGCGAAAGAAGACTCTGAGCCGAGAAGTCATGATCTCCGTCGTCAACAACCAGAACCTGCGCACACGCAAAGGGGGCGTTGTACAGTTACAATCTCTTGAGACAAGCGTGGTGTTACAGATGTCAAGGGTACTTATCATTGACAACCTTGGCTACAACCTACTAAGCGTCAGTCAGCTCATATCAAAGAGTATTCACCTGGATTGCGATTGCTTCGATCGAGAGTTTTGCCTCTACCATGGGAAGGGCGGTCTTTTCATCAACAGAGCAATCGAGAAGCATGGAGTCTTCATCTTGGACTGCTGACAACGATTGTGTCGTCTCCTTTACGTCCTGGATGCACCCGACGGATCTCGACCCCGGTTTTGACCGCGACGGCTTCTGGTACTGCAACACGATACCCAAGGCAGAGAGCACACGAGCGCTAGCTGTGATGCACGAAGCAGAGGAATAGGAAACAACAATATCATATGCAACCGGACAACAAGCGCCGACAAGAGTACTTACTGCTAGTCCCATCGCTGGAACTTCGCCGGCGCCACCCGTCGAAGAAGCTCCACCTGATACGCCGCCAGTTGACGAACCGTTGCCAATCGAAGCCGCGCATCTGAAGGCGCATCCTCGCGAGCAGCATCGAAGTGCCGCCACCGTCTCCGCCTTCTACGCCAACTCAGATCTGTACCGTCGATCTGTGGGACACAAGGCAAGCGAAGAGACCTTAGGTCACCCCGGCAACTCAAGACTCTTCGACACCATTCGTGCAAACGTCCTCGACAAGGACGCTCTCCTACTCCTCGACAACTGCAAATTACGACGACCTCGTCGCATGTGTTTCATCTGTCCCGAAGCAAATCTTTCTCGTCAACCATTCCCGTTGCATCACAAGTGAAGCGCACTTGAGTATACTCCTCTCGAGAAAGTATACAGAGACATACTGTATATCCCGCGCGAAGTCGGCCGGGCCGACCTAAACTACGTCATCACCTTCGTCGATGCTGCCACGCGGTACACGTGGCATCTTAACCTGCCATCACGTGAGCTTGCCTTTTTTGCCTTCGTCGCATGGCTTCCTGCAGCAGAATGGGAGGGAGATGTGAAGATATAGAGCTTTCAAACAGACGGAGCAATGGAATACCAGGCACAACGCTTTAAGGACTACCTCGTAGAGAAGGGAATCAAGAGGCTCGTCACGCTCCCCTATGCTCATCCACAGAACGATGTAGCAGAGAGGATGAACAGGACCCTCCAGAACACCATGCAAAAGCTGTTGACTGAGATGCGTCCACCCAACTCGAAGTTGCTGGAAGCAATGAATCATGCTGTCATGCTGCAGAATCTTTTGCCATCAAGCTACCTGCCAAACAACGCATCACCACATTTACTGTGGACAGGGAAGCAGGGCAGCACAAAATTGTTACGAGTTTCCAACTACATGGTACAGTACCGACCGCACACTTCACGAGCCGGACGATTTTTGCAGCGGGCAAGATGAGGTCTACACTTCGGTGTGGAAAAACACTACAAGGCATGGAAAATCTTCGACGTGGAAGACAAGGAAACAGTACCGGCACGTGATGTGATCTTCTACGAGAACCTCACCCTAAACCATTACCTCAAGAACCTCGCCACCAATCAGGATCCTTCAGGTGGCTACGCTGGCACATGCGCGTTTGCCTCGATGGACGAAGAAGCTGACCTGGACAAGCAAACCATCCCGTACGCCTCAGCAGTTGCAGGACCACTACCTTACTGTTCAGTCGGCATGCAGATGGACGACGACAACCCTCGCAAAAGCGCGAATGCTGAGGCATATTACCATTTCGCCGACACTGGTTACGTAACACCCCACAGCGTCGACACCGATGTTTAAGAGAGAGTAGAACCAGGTTTCATACCTAATCTTGAAGCAGGAGACAAAGCAGACTATCCCGAGGATCCGACCATTCCCCGCTACACCAAAATCGGCCTGCAGATGCTTGGACTCGTAGCAGCCGTGCCTCCACCATCCTCGCCGCCGCCAGTCGAGGTGCCAAAGACTGTCAAAAGGGCTCTAGAAGGACCGCACAGGGAAAAATGGTGGGAAGCAATGGATCGAGAGTTAGCGGTATTACACGAGAGAAATACTAAGAAGTAAATTCCAATTTCTCAAACGACGGGGAAAACCATTCTCTAAGGAAAATGGATCTTCCGCGTGAAGACAAAGGCGGACGGGACCATCAAACAATTAAAGGCTCGATGGGTGGTGCGTGGCTTTGACCAGCAGCAGGGACGCAACTACACCGAGACCTTCGCTCCCGTCATTCGTTACACGTCCCTCCGCATACTCCTTGTCAACGCCGCCACTCGTAAGCCCCCTCTACGTCAGATCGATGTCATCACGTCATTCCTCTACGCCCCTGTCGATGCTGATAACTTTGTCGAGCAGCCCCACGCGTATGATGACAACCCCACACTGGTGTGCCAGCTCGTAAAATTCCCTTATGGGATTAAGCACGCTCCGCGTCTGTGGCAGCAGTACCTGCACTGCATCCTCACCGCCATGGGCTTCAGCCAGCTGCCCCACGACCAGGGCATGTACTGCCTCGAAGATAGTGCCGATAACCGCGACTACGTGCTACTCATCATCTATGTAGACGATCTGCTCTACATTGGCTCCACCACCTCCATCACCGTCTGGTTCGAAGGGGAGCTGGAGCTCCAAATAACTATCACGGTGTCGCCGACCGTGACGCAGTATCGTGGCCTCAACATCACCGACGGCTTGGACACAATCCACCTATCGGCTTCAAAGTATGCCGAGAACATCTCCCGACAATTCGGTCTCTCTCTGATGCCCATCCCTACTCCATACCTCTGCGCGCCGCCAACTCCCGCACCGTCCGCCTCGCTACTCGCATCGGTCGGAATCCACGAATACCAGCAAAACCTGGGCTATCTGCTATTTGCTGCTGTCACTTGCCGTCCCGATCTCTCCTACGCCACCTGTCAGCTCGCCACGTACCTTAAACGACTTGAAGGGGGGAATCTGCTGGAACTCGATCGTGCGCTCCATTACCTTTTTTCGACCCCGACGATTGGCCTGATCTACCACAAGAATGCCACTACCAAGACGGAGCTTATCAGCTATGTCGACTCCGACCACGCCGGCGACGAGGAAAACAAGCGCTCTCGCACCGGCTACGTGTATCGCCTGGAGCCTATCGGCACTATCTCCTGGCACTCGGGAAAAAAAGAATTCATCGCCATCTCATCTGCTGAAGCTGAATATATCGACCTCTGCACAGCCACAACGGAAGGACTTTACCAACGCGAACTGCTTGAAGAAGCGAAGATTGCCGAGTTACCAAGCTTCTCCCTCTTCTGCGACAACCAATCAGCGATTAGAATCGCCAACAAAAACGGGTTCGCGAACAGGACGAAGCACATCTCACTTCGCTTCTTCTTCGTGAAGGATGAGATCGAGCAGGGATGTCACCGATTGGCCTACTGCCCCACCACCAAAATGGCAGCCGACTACTTGACCAAGAAGCTGATGAAGTCAAAGTTCCAGTAATGCATGCTGCTGACTGGACTGCAACACGTCAGCAACCTCGACCACATCCACACTCCATAAATGAAGGAGGGTGTTGGAAATGATAAAATGACTTAAGCTGCTACATTACTTCCGATGGTTAACGCAGGTTGACAACACCTCGCAGAGGTTACGAAAGGGCAACGGCCGCAGATCGTTGACTATGCAACCCAATAGTCGTCAGCAAGGACAAATAAGCGTCCGCCAGAAAGCTGCTATCTGCTGCTGCCAGCCAGCACGCCGCTGGCTCGCCAGCCCGCAGTCCCCAGCAGCCGCCAGCCAGCTTTCCGCTGGCTTAGCAGCCAGCCGCTGCCAGCAGCCGCCAGCCAGCTAGCTGCTAGCTTGCTAGCCTGCAGCCACCAGCAGCTGACAGCCAGCTCGCCACTGGCTCGCCAGCCAGCCGCCGCCAGCAGCCAGCAGCTAGCTAGACGCTAGCTTGCTAGCCCGCTGCTGCCAGCCAGCTCATCACTGGCTCGCTAGCCAGCAGCCGCCAGCAGCAACCAGCCAGCTCGCCGCCGGCTCACTCGCCAGCAGCCGCTAGTAGCCGCCAGCCAGCTCGCCATTGGCTTGCCAGGCAACGCGCGCTCGCCATTGGCTTGCTAGCCAACGTGCCAGCCAGCTCGCCGCCGGCTCGCCGCAACCACTGTAGCTACCGCTGCCGCTGCTGCTGCTGCTGCAGGCCTGCCGCCTGCTGCTACCACTTGTCCCTCATTGCTGCCGCCTGCTCCTACTGCCTACCACTGGCCGCCTGCCACCTTGCTAGCTGCCTTTCAGCTCAGCCCTCCCACGAGTCTCCTCCTTGTTTCTAGAGTTTCTCGCCGGCTTCCCTCTCGGCATGACGATCTCGTCTGGGTCTGTCTCTCGGCTGGACGCGGTAGGTCGGGCGCTCGACTTCGCTCTCGGACTTCTCGCGAGACAGCACATGGAATGCAAGCTCCTGGAGGCCCACATTACTATTGAGCTCATTGCCCACCTCCACGCCCTCAAGGTACGCTACCAGGCTGCCTTCCCCTAGCCGCAGCCACCTCAGCGGCCAAAGCATCCGCCAGCAGCAGCAACAGCAATGGCAGCCACCGCGGTATGGTCGTATGGGTGTTGGGCACAATGGAGGCCCAGTAGGTTGGTCCCTGAGGCGATCAGGGCCCAGTAGGTTGCCCTGGGGCCTGCGTGGTTCCTCTAGAGGCCCGGGGGCTTGGGGGTTTGGGGGTCTAGGTCCCGCTGCTGTGTGTAGTCTAAGAGCCTCTACTACCTATCGACTAGGCTCCCGACTTCCCCCTGCTGCGGCAGCCCTCTCCTCTGCACTAGACTCCGGCGCGTCCCACTGCTTCTTCTGAGACTGCACTGCACTCTCACTTCCTGCACCGGTACTGGTCTCCCTAGCTGACTCGCCTCCCATAGTAGTCGCTCGCAATACCACCGCTCACCCTTGTCTGGCCGTCCCGTCTGGCTCCCTTACCGGCTTGCATATCCCCACGTTTTCCAGGAACTTGGTTGGTGTCAGCCATATCTAGGACCTCAAGTTAGGATTAAGGACAGAGTCTAGGTGAACTTAGGAGCTAGAATTACTCAAAATATAAATCCGAAATTCTGGACAGAAAAGTCGTCTTCACAAGAACCGACGTCGACAAACAATTAGCTGTTGGAATGTCGCGAAAATAGGATATGTTGTAGCTTGTAATCTTAGCTACCGTTCTCAATTTGAATCACGTCGATTGATGGAGTATTCGCGACGCTATGTCTTTTGACGCACTGGGGGGTAAGCTGTAGGAGGAGAACTTAACTCAATCTCAAAAGTTTAATCAAAGTTCAAGAAATCTCACAAGGAATTTGAGGAGCAAGAGAAAGGTTGGGATAGAAGAGAGGGATGAGAGGGAATGTCCTAAGAGAGTCCCCAACCAAGGAAACCCCATAAGCACAAAGATTCCCCCCCTATAGGAACCCCAACTTTGACATTTGTCCCTTCCCAACCAATCCATCCAAGTTGGCCACCCTTGCCAAGCTAGCTTGGTTGTTCCCAACCAATTTGCAGCTGTTACAGTAGAGTGACAAATTTCCCCAACCCCAAAGGTCCCAACTCCATATAGAGTCACCCCACAACTTCACTTTGTAACCGCCGCAATTGTAACGCAAGCTCATGAACTTTGAATCTTCATAGCTTTCGCGTTCTTGCTCCGATTGAAGCGATTCTTGTTGCGTCGGAAAGATCTTCTCAAGATCTATCATCACAAATACCTGCTCAGACATAATAACACAAAATACATTCACAAACTCCAGAAATTCTTTCACACATAGTCAAACCATACATGCGAATTGAAACAAGGGATGGGAGGCAGACAAAATGTGATAGCATATGATGACATCACACAACACCTCGGCATCACCACCACGTTCCCTGGTCGTGAGCGGTATGCAGCTTGCACAGATGCTGCCACGGGCGCCCATCTTGCCACCTTTGATCATGACCTTACGTCTGGTCTCTTCACACTGCACACAGACTCCCCCGAGGTAGCGCGTCCACCCAGGTTGCCAGGTCCTGCTTCTGTTGCTCCCTCACCCACCCGGCAGACCTGTGGCACTACCGCTTAGGTCACCCTGCACTCCCGTGTCTGAGTCACATGGCACACCACCGTCTAGTCACTGGTCTCCCTGCGTCGCTCCCTGCCCTCCCCGCCTTGCTAGCGCCCGCGTGTACCTCATGCGCCAAGGGCCAGCAGCGCTCCGCCCCTTACTCCTCCTCGTTTCCTCCGACTGCTGCTCCCCTATAGATTTAGCACATGGACGTCTGGGGCCTCGCCCTGGTCTGGGGCCTCGCCTTGGTCTGGGGGCCTCGCGGGGAGCGCTACTTTTAGTGGTCGTTGACGACTTCACGCGGTTCACCACAGATTTTCCTTTAGAGCGGAAGGTCGACATGCCTAACGCCTTACTTCTGTGGCTCCGTATTGCATGCACCCAGTTCCACCTGCGTATGCTTCGTCTTCACTCCGACCATGGTGACGAGTTTGCCTCCGGTCGTCTAGGTCAGTTATGTCGTGTGAGGGCATCACCCAGACGTTCACCCTTCCGGACTCGCCACAGCAGAATGGGGTTGCTGAGTGATGCATCGGCTTGGTCATGGAGGTGGCCCGCACTTCCATCCTCCATGCCAGTATGCCCCATTTTCTGTGTCCGTTCGCAATGCGGTACGTGGCTCACAAGCTTAACCCGTGATCTCACTCCTCGCAACAGGTTTTCCCGACCCTTCTCTAGACTGCGTCCCCCGGTGACGAGTCGTTGTTCCACGTCTGGGGCTGCCTGGCTCACGTACGCGCCCCCTGAGCGGACAAGCTCTCTGCCCGCACTATCCATAGCGTCTTCCTTGGTTTCCCGCTCGACGCTCATGTATGGCTATTCTATCATACTGAACAGCACCACTTCTTTCACTCTCATAAAGTTATGTTCTACGAGTCCGTCTCCTTCTACGCCCGCTTTCATCACTGTGGCGGTAATGCTCCTCCTCTGCATCTCTTCCTTGCCCCTCCTCCACCTGCCGCTCCCCTTCCATCCCGCTCGGCCCTGTCTGTGTTAGTTTTAAGGACGGAGTCTAGGTGAACTTAGGAGCTAGAATTACTCAAAATATAAATCCGAAATTCTGGACAGAAAAGTCGTCTTCACAAGAAACGACGTCGACAAAAAACTAGCCGTTGGAATGTCGCGAAACTTGGATATATTGTAACTCTTAATCTCAGCTACCGTTCCCAATTTGAATCACGTTCATTGACGAAGTATTCGCGACGCTATGGCTTTCGACGCATTAGGGGGTAAGCTGTAGGAGGAGAACTTAACTCAATCTCAAAAGTTCAAACAAAGTTCAAGAAATCTCACAAGGAATTTGAGGAGCAAGAGAAAGGTTGGGATAGGAATAGAGGGACAAGAGGGAAGGTCCCAAGAGAGTCCCCAACCAAGGAAACCCCATACACACAAAGATTCCCTCCCTATAGGAACCCCAACTTTGACATTTGTCCCTTCCCAACCAATCCATCCAAGTTGGCCACCCTTGCCGACCTAGCTTGGTTGTTCCCAACCAATTTGCAGCTGTTACAGTAGAGTGACAAATTTCCCCAACCCCCAAAGGTCCCAACTCCATATAAAGTCACCCCACAACTTCACTTTGTAACCGCCGCAATTGTAACACAAGCTCATGAACTTTGAATCTTCATAGCTTTCGCGTTCTTGCTCCGATTGAAGCGATTCTTGTTGCGTCGGAAAGATCTTCTCAAGATCTATCATCACAAATACCTGCTCAAACAAAAATAACACAAAACACGTTCCCCAACTCCAGAACACACCACACAAATTCTTTCACACGTTCAAACCACACATGCGAATTGAAAACATGAAATGGGAGGCAGACAGAATGTGATAGCATATGATGACATCACACAACAATCTCCCCCTCTGGCTGCCAACCATCATCCACCATACCAACATCTCAAGCATGCATACTCAATGCACACTCATCCCAGCAAGCTTCATGCCCTTCCAATGATCCGCCTCCGCCAGACGCTTGGTGAAAATATCCGCTGCCTGCTGATGGGTCTTCACTATCTCCAGCCGCACCTCCTTATCAAGGAGTCTCCTCACCCAGTGCGACTTAGGCCTTATGTGTTTTGTCAGCCCATGCAGACAAGCATTCTTGGCGAGCTTCACAGCAGACTCATTGTCACAGAACACAACTGTCGGCTCCTCCTGACCAACTCCCAACTCCTCCAACAAGCGCCTCAGCCACACCACTTCCTTGGCCCCATGGTGTAAGGCCATGTACTCAGTCTCACATGAAGACAATCCCACCTCATTCTGCTTCTTGCTGCACCAGCTCACAGCACCACCTCCTAGCAAGCACACATAACCCCCAATGCTGGTACCATCCACTTTCACTGAGTTGAAGCTAGTGTCAGTATAGCAACTCAAGAGCATCTCTCCACTCTTCACATCTGCAGCACCTCTCTGCAACCGCTGCCTCACTCCACTGTACTCCAATCCCACTGATGCCGTAGCACTCACATAACGGACCAACCTCTTGGCCGCTTCCAGCTGCTCATGACTAGGGCGTGAGACCACACTAGCCAACCGTGATGTAGCAAATGCAATGTCAGGCCGTGTATGATTTGCAGCATAATTCAGCGACCCAACCATCGAATGAAAACAGCTTCCTGTCACTATCACCCACTACCTCCTCATCAGCACATGGCTCCACTGTAAACCCCGAAGGTAGTGGTGTTGCTGGCTTTCCCCCATCTTGCAGCCCATACTTCTCAGCCAGCCTCTCACAGTACTTCCTCTGATGCAACCTCAGCACACCCTTCTCCACATCTCTCTCCACATGCATCCCCAGGTAGTACTTCACCTCACCCATCTTGGAACACTTGAACTGCATCTCCAGCATCTGCTCTACGCTGTCCAACAAAGCAGTTGATGCAGAAAAGAGAAGGATATCATCCACGTACACCAAGAGCATGAGGATTTCATCCTTCTCCTGCAGCAGGAACAGGCTGGGGTCAAACTCACTCTTCTTGAAACCCCCAGCCAGCAGCGCCTCCTCCAACTTGTGATACCATGCACGAGGCGCCTGCTTAAGGCCATAGATGGCCTTCTTCAGCCTGCAGACCCTGCCGCTCCCATCATCCAGCCCCTCTGGCTGCTTCATGTACACCTCCTCCAGAATGATCCCATTCAGAAAGGCAGTCACAATGTCCATCTGCCGTATCTTCCATCCCAGGAGTGCAGCTATCGCCAACAGCACCCTCAATGTTGTTCCTTTCCCCACAGGAGCAAACACCTCATTATAGTCCTTCCCCTTTGTCTGCTGAAACCCCCGTGCCACAAGCCTAGACTTGTAGCGGGTCAGCTCCCCTTCAGGTCCATACTTGTGCCTGTAGATCATCTTGGAAGTGATTGCCTTCTTCCCAGGAGGCAAGTCACACAGGTCCCATGTCTCGTTCTCAATCAGGGACCCGAACTCCTCATCCTCACTAGCCTTCCACTTCTCCCCATTTGGTCCATTCAAGGCCTCCTCTCGAGTCTTGGGCTCAGGGATTGGTGCCCAGTAGCAGTGAGCGATCTCATCTTCCTCAATCTGCTCAACCACACTCCCAGCCTGCACCACATTCGGCTTGCCTCTTCCCCCTTAGGTCAGCCTCACCGGAGGGCGCACATCCCTCCTAGGTCGCTCAAGCGGGTGTGGAACTCGAGGTGGAGACTCATGCTGCTGCTGCTCCACTTCAGCTGCTCCCCCTTCCTCAGTCACCCCCGACATCTCCTCCTCAGACACTGCAACCTCCACCTGTCTTGAAGGCCGCTGCACCTCATCTGCCTCCACAATGAGTGGTGTAGATGGAAGCTTCTGTTGCTGCTGCTTCCATTCCTTGTAGTACAGGGACTCAAGAAACTTCACATCCCTTGATACAGTCAGCTTCTGGGTGGTCAAGTCCCACAGCAGCCACCCCTTGTGATCCTTTGCAATCCCCAAGTGCACACCCCAACTTCCAGAAGCCTCCAACTTCCCCCTTTTCTCCTTAGGCACATGAAACACCACCATGCACCCAAATGCCCTCAGCATGTTCACAGCTGGAGCACTCCCATACCACTTGGTATATGGGATCCACTCCTTATCCCCAACTGTAGCCAGCACCCTATTCTTCACAAGGGCGACCTGCCTCAGTGCAGACACCCAAAACGGATCAGGCAGCCCTGCACGCCCAAGGAGAGTGCGTGCCCCCTCCTGCAGGGTCCTGTTGAACCTCTCAGCCACGCCATTTTGCTGCGGGTTGTAGGGCACTGTCCGTTGATGCTGGATCCCCTTCCTCTTCAACTCCCCCTCAAAATCAGCTCCAATGAACTCCCCACCATTGTCACTGCGGATCACCTTCACCTTGTGTCCGCATTCCCTCTGAGCTCTAGGCATCCACTCCTTAAGGACAGCTGGTGCCACCTCCCCCTTGCTCTTCAAAGGGTAAACCCACACTGCCCGAGTGTGGTCATCCACAATTGTCAAGAAATAGCGGCTGCCTGAAAGGGAAGGGGCTCTTGTGGGCCCCACCACATCCATGTGCACAAGTGCAAGTAGGGTCTTGGCTGGTCCTGTAGTGCTGTTGAAGGGGAACTTGGAGAACTTGGTCTCCAAGCATGTAGAGCAGCTCCCAATCTCCTTCACTCCCCCTTTCACCTCCAAGCCCTTCAAGCTCCCATCCTTCACCAACTTCTGCAGCATAGGGAAGTTCACATGACACAGCCTCTCATGCCATGTCTCCCAATCGGCCTCTCCACTCCTTGATGAAGCCTTAGCCCATGCCGCACTCGCATCCACACCAGCAAGCACCTCACCATGTGTTTGCTGCTCTTTCTTGAATGCTTCCAGGACCCCATCAGTTGGTGCAGTTGCATCTCCTCCTGCTGTTGCCTTTGCCGCTGCTGCCGTTGCTGCTGTTGGAGTCTTCCCATTCCAAGGGATGATGGGCAGCTGCCACAGGTCCTTGATGCAGCTGGTCTCCTCTTCCAGATTCCTCAACACGTTCTTCCCAAGCTTAGCACGGCAGCTGGTTGGTCCAAAGGTCACTTCGGCCTTGCTCTTCTGCAGTCGTCGCACAGAGAGAAAGCAGACAAGCCTTCAACTAGCAAAACATTCCCAAGCCCCACAAGCTCCCCATTAGCTCCCTTAACCTTGGCATTTCCAACACCAATCACAGGGAGCAAAGCACCTGACGCTGCTGCCACATACTTGATCTTCCCAGGGGGTTTTACCTCATCAAGCAAATCTGCCCGTGGGGTCATGTGACTGGTGCAACCCGAATCAATCACCCAGTGCGTGAGAGGGTGCATCACAACCTTTCCCACAGATCCCACATCACCCTCATGCCCATGCACATCTTCAAACATGAGAAACATCCCAGGATAGGCATTACTTTGTGCACCTTCACCTAATGCACCTGAGCCTTGCACAGCGCCACCTTGTGCGCGTTCACCACTGGGCGGCTTCATGCCTGGAGGTGCCCATCCCTCCGGCCTGCTGAAGCACTTGAACCAAGGATGCCCGACCTTCTTGCAGTACCAGCAGGTGCCCTCCATTCTGGTACTCCCCCTGCCACTGGAGCTCCCATGCCCTTCATTATAGTCACCTCGGCCTCTACCTCTGCCAAAGCTCCTCCCACGGCCTCGACCTCTCCAACCCCCTCTTCCTCTACCGCGCCCTGCAGCTCCATACCCCTCAGCAGTTTTAGTGGAAGCACCACCTCCCACATGGCGTCTGCGGAAATCCTCCTGCAGAATCTGCTGCCTGAGCCACTCAGGTGTCCATTGATCTTGCTGAGAGTTGAGGGTGGGGATGAGGTTGTCCCAAGAGTTGTCCAACACCGAGATGATCTTGGTGCACTGCTGCAGCTGAGATACACTGCTGCCCGCTGCTGCCATCCTTGCATAGGTGTCCTTGATCTTGTCAAGGACCGGCTTCACATCGTCCCCTGGTCGCATGGAGATGGCAGCAAGTTCCTTCTCGAGCACGATCACCATCGGGAGAGTGTTGGGCTGAATCACATCGCGTAGTAGTTTCCACGCCCTTGGATCCGAATCATCCGCTTCCACAAGATCCTTGATGTGCTCGAACATCTCCTTGTTGACCGATTGAAGGATTAGGTCGAAAAGCACCGCGTTTTTCTCAATCCACCGTTCGCGTGCTTCGCCTTCTTCCGGCATCTTCTCTTCCCCAACAGCAATCTTCAGTAGCTTGTAGCGTTTGAAGGCACTCCTCATCCGTCCGCTCCATTCCTCATAGTTGGAGCCATCCAAAGCTTCAACTTTTGATGGCGGCGGCTCACTTGTCTTCTCAGCTACAGCTCCTCTTCCATTAGCATCTCCTCCTCTCTCATTCATCTTCTCCTTGAGAAATGACGAATTTCAGCTCCCCTTTGCTGTCCACACTTAGCTCCCTCGATATTTTCACAAGTGTCGGCGTCCACGAAATTTCGGCAGAGTTTCCCCTTAGCGGAAGACACATCCAACCTTTAGAACACCACTTAGGCACGCCCACAGGCCATGGTGGGTCTAGAAGGGTCTTCAAACTTCAGTAGACTCCTCTCAATGTCCTCAATATTGCTCTGATACCACTTGTTAGTTTTAAGGATGGAGTCTAGGTGAACTTAGGAGCTAGAATTACTCAAAATATAAATCCGAAATTCTGGACAGAAAAGTCGTCTTCACAAGAAACAACGTCGACAAAACATTAGCCGTTGGAATAACGCGAACCTCGGATATGTTGTAGCTCTTAATTTCAGCTACCGTTTCCAATTTGAATCACGTTCATTGACGAAGTATTCGCGACGCTATGGCTTTCGACGCATTAGGGGGTAAGCTGTAGGAGGAGAACTTAACTCAATCTCAAAAGTTCAATCAAAGTTCAAGAAATCTCACAAGGAATTAGAGGAGCAAGAGAAAGGTTGGGATAGGAAGAGAGGGACGAGAGGGAAGGTCCTAAGAGAGTCCCCAACCAAGGAAACCCCATAAGCACAAAGATTCCCTCCCTATAGGAACCCCAACTTTGACATTTGTCCCTTCCCAACCAATCCATCCAAGTTGGCCACCCTTGCCAACCTAGCTTGGTGGTTCCCAACCAATTTGCAGCTGTTACAGTAGAGTGACAAATTTCCCCAACCCCCAAAGGTCCCAACTCCATATAAAGTCACCCCACAACTTCACTTTGTAACCGCCGCAATTGTAACGCAAGCTCATGAACTTTGAATCTTCATAGCTTTCGCGTTCTTGCTCCGATTGAAGCGATTCTTGTTGCGTCGGAAAGATCTTCTCAAGATCTATCATCACAAATACCTGCTCAAACAAAAATAACACAAAACACGTTCCCCAACTCCAGAACACACCACACAAATTCTTTCACACGTTCAAACCACACATCCGAATTGAAAACATGAAATGGGAGGCAGACAGAATGTGATAGCATATGATGACATCACACAACAGTCTGGTGTCTCTCACGCCACTCCCTTTTCCTTAGATGGGCCTGTTAAGGATTCTGCTAACTCTGGAGGCCCCGTGGCTGTGGGTGCGCTTGCCGCCACTATGGAGCCCCTCCCCTCAGCCCTGGTGCCCCAGGCACCTCAGCAGCCTCCCCCTCTACCACCGCAGTAGCAGCTGCAGCAGCCACCGCAGCAGCAGTAGCAGCAGCAGGCACAACAGCAGTAGAGGGAGACTGTTGCCTCTGAGGGTACTTGTTCTAGGGGTGTTGGCTTTGGGAGTGCTAGCTCTGAAGGTGCTGAATCTGAGGGTGCTAGTCCTGGGGGTGCTGGCGCGCAGAGTACTGGCGGTGGTGGGGCTAGGGATTTTGGCATGGGTCGGGAGCAGCAGCAGCAGCCGCCGCAGTCTTTGCTTTGTCTCCTTGGCCTTCCCACCGGTTCCCCTGGCCGACCACCCATCCCTCCTATTGTGCCCGACCGTGTTTACGGCCCGCTGTTCCCGATCCCGGACTCTTCTCCGGCTCGTTTCCCCCTTGCTCTCCTCCGTCCCCTCTCCTGTCCCCCGCTCCCCCACGTCCCCGGTCCCCCGTCCTTCCCCACTACAGTAGGTCCGTTGTCCACCTGGTGGTCGTCATGTCTCTCCTTGTGCTAATGTCCACCCCATGGTCCTTCATCTCGTGCTCCTCCAGTCCTTGTCCTGCCGTTATCTCCCCAATCGTCGCTCCCGCTGTCCCCTGCTCTGCTCTCAAAATCCGCTCGCACTGCTCATCCGGTCGTCTCTTGCTTGCTTGCGTCGCTTGTCACTGACTCTACCGCTCATCGTGAGACTGTCTCGGCTTTAGTCGCTGCTGTCGTTGACTTTACTGCGAGCCACCGCCTTGACTACGCTTCTGCTCTGGTCTCTGATCGTGCTTGTCCTCCGTCCGTCGGGGGTGCACCTGCGCTTGGCAATGACGTTATAGAGGATAGGCAGTATGAGTTAATATTCCTTGCGGGTGCTGTACCTCATTTCTGCGTCATGCTTGTGTTCCCTGAGGGTGATCCGAATGACCTGGACATCCCTATCCCGCGCTCTTACGCTGAGGCGGTCTAGCGTGCCTGGGCAGCCCAGAGGATACATGCCATGGAGGCAGAGATGGCAATTTATAGATCCACTGTACTTATGTCAATGCTGTTCCTCCGCCTGGAGCGAGCATAGTCAATGGCATGTGGATCTATAAGGTGAAGCGCCCGCCTAGAGTGCCGACTGTGTTCAAGGCACGCTATGTTGCTAGAAGTTTTTGTCAGCGAGAGGGTGTGGACTCCTTTCAGACCTTCTCCCCTACCCTGAAGATGACTACTCTTCGGGTGCTCCTTCACCTAGCTGCACAGCGTGACTACAAGCTCCACTCCATGGACTTCTCGATAACCTTCTTGCAGGGCAGCCTTCATGAGCAGATCTACCTACGATGCCCACTAGGCTTCACTTGGTCCTTCCCACCTAGGACCCAGTCGAGCCTACGCTGCCGTGTCTACGGTCTGTGTCAAACGCCTCGTGAGTGGCACGATACGCTCCACAGTACACTCGCCGCTCTTCAATTCTTTCCATCCTCTCTTGACCCCTCGCTCTTTGTTCGTACCGATCAGACTCCGTTCTACATACTTGTGTACGTGGACAACCTCATCTTTGCTACTCCTGACAAAGTCGCACTGGCCTTTGTGAAGGCCGAGCTGCTCAGGTGACACGCCTGTACAAACCTCGCGATCTGCGGCACTATCTAGGCTTAGAGATCTCTTGTGACTATGCTGTGCGCACGATCACACTCTCTGAGTCCCACATGGTGCAACAGATCCACTTGTGGTTCAGGCTTCTGTTCTTTTCAGCACAGCCCACCCCTCTGCCAGTGGATCACAAGCTCTCTGCTCCTGTTCCGGCTTAACCGACCGAGCCCAGTGGTCCATACGCAGAGCTGGTGGGGTGCCTCATATACCTGATGACGTGCACTCAACCAGATCTAGCGTACCCTCTCAATATCCTTGCTCACTTTGTTGCAACTCATAGACACCAACCAGAGCACTGGTCGGCTGCCAAGAGGGTGGCACGGTATCTGGCGAGTACATCAGGACTTGGGCTTGTGCTGGGAGGATGACAACTAGTGGTCCTCACTGGACACACAGACGCGTCGTGGGCTGATGACTTGGAGACACCTAGGTCCTTACAGGGCTACTGCTTTAGTCTTGGTGCAGGTGCTGTCTTGTGGAGGTCCACTAAGTCATCGTCTGTATCTCAGTTCCTTTGTAAGGCAGATGTCTACGCTGGTGCCATGGCCACTTAGGAGCTTCGCTAGTGGATGTTCTTGCTCACTAATTTAGGTGAGCGACCTAGCTCTACCTCGATCATATTTGCTGATAACAGGGACATGATCCTCTTATGTCAGGAGGCTAGACTTGAGGGCAGGGCAAAGCACATCCAATTGCAGTACTTCCTGCTACGTGAGTTACGACAGTGTGGTCAGGCTCTTGTAGTACAGTTGGCCTCACAGGCCAACATTGCTGATATCTTCACCAAGGCCCTAGGGCCTCATGACCATCAGCGGTTCTGTACCCAGCTTGGCCTACTCTCAGCTGCTGCTCCCTTGCTTGTATCTTGATCTATGCTATACCAGCTCTGTACTTGCTACTCTATTCCTGCTGTCTTGTTACACTTGCTGACTCACCTTTTGGCCCCCTGTCTCAGTGGTGAGACTAGTAGTGCTGCCCTGAGCTGTTTTGTTTCATACTCTAGAGGCCAGACTACTAGTGCTGCCCTGGTTTTCTGTTTCTTGTTAGGCACTGCCCCCTACCAGGGCTAGGGGGTATGTTAATATTCATATATATATTAGGAACATAAGAACTTTAGCATAGCTAGGGTTCAGACCAATATGGGGTACAACAGTTTTGCCTTGCATAGTCATACTTTTTCTCGACATCTACCAGCGCCCCTGCCACTGGCACCGCAGCCGCCTCCGCTGTCACTCGCCCCTAGTCCCCGGTACCCAGCTCCTCGTTTCCATAGCTCCTAGCTGCCTCCTACCGGGTCTGCCTTTGGACCTGCTGCCGGCCCTCCCGCCGCTGCGGCCATTGGATCTGTCGTCGCCCGCTGTCCTCGCTAGCTCCCGCCCCTGTCCAGGTACGTGTGGCGTGTGTTTCTCATGTTGGCATGGCGGCGCCGCTAGCATCAGTGTTTGTCCTTCAGCTGGATGCTGAAGGTCGTGCTGTCAGTTTCTCGGCATGGCTTCTTGCTCTCCGTCAGCAGCTGATGAGCCAGCGTGTGGACGGCGAGTCGCTGGAGGCCCATGTGACTGGTGAGCTGCCTCCCCCTCCCGCCCGGCTTCCCTTGACCCCAAGGGGACGTCGGCTCAGCGTGCGAAGAACACAACTGCCATGATCGCCCTCTCCGTCTGGCGGTCTCGCGATGTCGCTGCGCTGGTGGCTAGCACAAGGTGCATGCCGGTTGATGAGCATGCCCATTTTAAGTCGCTGGAGATGGTTCTGCCCCTCTAGGAGGTGATTGTAGCCCACTACTCGACCCCGTCCTCAGCCAGTCTCGGCCGCCTCCTCCTCCCTTCCTTCTTCTCCGACCTGGCCTCCTACTCCATGGTTGCAGATCTTGTCGTGCACCTGCGCTCCCTCGAGGTACACTACTATGTGGCCTGTTTTGAAGCCCAGCTCCAAGCACACCCCCAGCCCACCTTTGCCACCCTTTACTTCCTCACTACCCGTCTCCCTGACCGCCTTGCTCCTGCATGTGGCGCCCTTCTTGCAATGCACCCCACAACCCTCATCATCGACCTCTTTTCCGACTCCCTGACGGAGGTCAAGACTCGCCTCCGCGCCATCGCCAAGTCCACTCGCGCAGTGGGAGCCACTATCTTTCAGGGCTGCCCTCCGCCCCAGTTCCCTGTCCCTAGCACCTCCACCTCTATCGTTGAGACCGTTGCAGCGGCCACTGCACCCAGCCGCACTGCTCAGCGCTCGCGGCACCCTAGTGGTCATGGGGCCTTGGTAGCGGCAGGAAGTGGAGGCACTGGTGAGGCCTGGGGAGCTAGCGAAGGAGCGAGTGTAGAGGAGGAGGGGAGCAGCAGCCGTAGCAGCAGCAGCAGCCACACCAGCAGCAGAATCAGAGGCCACAGCAGCAGCAGAAGCAACGGCAGCAGCAGCAGCAGTTGCGGCAGCAGCCATAGTGGGGCCTGGGAATTCTGGGCGTGGTGCGGGCCCTGGTGTTTGGGCCCCGGGGCAGTCTCTGCCTTGGGGCTCACGTGGCTCCTCCAGAGGCCAGGGTGGTGTGGGGCCAAGGGGTCCCGTCCACGTGTGTACCACATCCAGACTGGCCCCCTGCATGGCACAGTTTGTGGGGGCACAGGTCACACCTGGATGATCTATTCCGTGGTCACTTTGGGCCCTTGGTGGCCCCACCGGACTGGCCTGCCCTTTTTCGCCGTGGTGTCCCAGTTTTTAACTAAGAGATGGCTCAGATAGGCTCTGCCATGTGTTCTTTGTACTTCAAGGATTATAGTGTGGCTGGCTTATATTATCTTGCTGTGTGTAGTCTAGTATCCTCTGCTGTGTGTAGTCCAGGATCCTCTGCTATGTGTAGTTTAGGCTCCTCGTCGACCCCTGCTGCGGCAGCCCTCTCCTTCACACTGGACTCTGGTGCGTCTCACTGCTTCTTCTGAGATCGCACTGCACTTACACCGCTTCCTGCAACGGTACTGGTCTCCCTCACAGACTCGCCTGTCGAAGTCATCACCCGCAGCACCACGACCCTCCCCTATTCAGCTATCTTGTCCCGCACCCTTACCGGCTTGCACATCCCCACGTTTTCCAGGAACCTAGTTGGTGTTCATATTCAGGACCTCAGTGTCACCACCACGCTCACTAGCCACGCGCAGTAAGCAGCCTGTATGGACGGAGCTACGGGCGCCCGTCTTGCCACCTTTGACCGCATCCCTGTATCTAGTCTCTTCATACTGCATACGGAGTCCCCCCAGGTAGCTGCGTCCACCCAGGTTGCCGCATCTTGCTCTTGCCGCTCCCTCACCCATTGGCACTCCTATGGCACCACCACTTAGGTCATCCTGCTCTCCCACGTAAGTGTCATATGCTATAGCAAGGTCTAGTCACTGCTTTCCCTGCAGCGGAAGGCCGACGTGCCTGACGCCCTCCTCCGGTGGCCCCGAGTCTTCCGCACCCAGCACTCCCTGCCTGTGCTCTGTCTTCACTCCGACCGTGGTGGCGACTTCGCCTCCCGCCGTCTTGGTGGGTTCTGCTGTGCGGAGGGCATCACCCAAATGTTCCACTCTACCAGACTCGCCACAGCTGAATGGGGTAGCTGAGCAACGCATCAGCCTACACATGGAGGTGGAACTCATTTTCTGTGGCCATTCATGGTGCGGTAAGCAACTCACCAGCTTAACCTGTGGTCTCGCTCCTCACAACCACAGGGTTTGCCTACCCTCCACTGGACTGGGTCCCTTGGTGACGCATTTGTGTTCCATGTCCGTGACTGTCTGGCTTACATATGCGAAACCAGCGCAAACAAGCTCTCAGCCCGCATCCTCCCCTGTGTCATCCTTGGGTTCCTGCTCGACGCATCTGACTGGTTGTTCTAGCACCCTGTGGAGCACCATTAATTTCGCTCCCGTAACATTATATTTAACAAGTCTATCTCCTTCTACGCTCACTTCCCTCCCCGTGGCACTCATGTTCCTCGCCCCTCCTCCGCCTGCTGCTCCCCTCCCGCCCCGCCCGGCCCCGTCCAATGTCTCCCACGCCACTCCAATTCCCTCGGTTGGGCTTGTGGGGGAGTGTGCTGACTCTGGGAGCCTCGTGGCTGGGGGTGCACCTGCTGCAGCTGCTGTACCTCTCCCCCTAGCCCCAGTGCCCCTGGCACCTCAGCAGCCTCCACCGCTGCCGTCGCCATAGCAGCAGCAGCATCAGCCACCGTAGCAGCAGCAGCAGCATTATCCGGCGCAGCTGCAGCAGCGGCAGCAAGGGACCATGGGCCCGGTGGGTGGTGGTTCTGGGGGTGTTGACTCTGGGGGTGCTCGTCCTTAGGGTACTAGTCCTAGGGGTGCTGGTTCGGAGAGTACTGGCGGTAGCAGTGGTCGGGCTGGGGGTTCTAGTGTGGGTCGGGAGCAGAAGTAACCGCAGCAGCAGCAACAGCTGTAGCAGCAGTCTACCCTTCTTCTCCTCGGCCTTTCCTCCAGTTCCCTTGACCACCAACATGGGTTCCCACAGCACCTCCCCTCCCACATGCTCCCGTCTACAGCCCGCTGTTCCCTCCTCGGACCCTTCTCTGACTCGTTTCCCCCCTCAATCTCCACTGTCCCTTGTTGCCCAGCCGTGGATGCGTCGTCCCCCTGGTGGTCATCCTGTCTCTCTTCATGCTCGTGTCCACTCTATGGTTCTTCCTTCTTGTGCTCCTCCAGACCCCATCCTACTGTTACGTCCCTAATCGTCCCTACCCCTGTCCTCTGCATCTCCCTCTGACTCTGCTCGTACTGCTCGTCCAATCGTCCCTCGCCTGCTTGCCTCTCTTGTTACTAACCTTACGGTGCCTCCTTCTGGTGTCTCTACCCTCGTCGCCACTGTTGCTGAATTTGCTGTGCGCCACCGTCTTGAATATGCCTCTGCTCTAGTCTCTGACCCTGCCCATCCTTCGTCTGTCGAGGGTGCAGCTGCCCTTGGCAATGGCATTGTAGATGATAGGCAGTACGAGCTGGCTTTCCTTGTGGCTGCTGTACCTTATCTTAGCACCATGCGTGTGTCCGATGAGGGTGACCCAAACGCCCTGGACATCCCGACCCCGCAGTCTCCGGTCCTTGGGCAGCCCAGCGGATATATGCCATGGAGGTTGCTTTACTCGACTGCATACGGAGATTATCATAACGCCTTGTATCAGAGCTATGTTCCTGCCCATTGAGGCTTCTGTGGAGAGGTAGGTAGTAGAGGGACCTCGTACGTTAGGAGACAGGTGCTGTCTTGCGGTTGTGCAGGGACTTCTTTAGTCCAGCCAACTTTGTCATGTACGCTCCATGTCTCTAACACTGCAAGTGCCCATAGTGTCGTTAGTGTCATGGTGTAATTTATGGTTTATAGTCCTCGCCGTAGTCTTAGAAATATGACGCCTGAGCAAATTGCTGAGCTGTCAGAGGCGGCAGCGAGTGCATCGGTTTTGACAACGAAGTTTGGTGAGATGATGGCAAAGATGGAGGCGATGTCCCTGGAGCTCACCTAACTGAAGGAAGAGAATGTGAGCCTTCGTCAAGCGCATGGTGAAACACGTCGGGAGTCGCCTGTTACAGCGGATGAAGACCGTGCGAGTGCGCACCAATTGCAGGCGACATCAACAACACGTGACGACAACATGAGCAAGCGGCGGGCAGTTGTGAAGATTAAACCAACAATGCCCCCACCGTTCAACCTGTATTCGAGAAGCACACGACGCTGAATGGCTGGCTATTTGCCATGGAGCTATTCTTCAATGCGGCTGACGTCAACAACAATGAGACATGCGTCAAGTTGGCGGTGTCTTTATTACGCACCCCTGCGTTCAGTTGGTTGTGACAATATGTGGCATCGCGAGGGACTCTGACTGACCGGCAGCAGGCGATGGACGGGGAGCAACGATTGGCTTCAACTTCAACAGTATCCTTGTTTAGTGTGGCTGAGAACCTTCTGTGGCAACAGTGGGGTGCACTGCTTTGCAAGCGTCTCACGCATGTATCCAGATGCGAGAACGCTCATGTGAAGCTGCACGGATGGCATCAGCTACTGTAGAATCTGTCCTAGAATACACGTCATCGTTTTTCACCATATGCGACAAAATCGATGATCTACACGAGACAGAGAAGATGAGCCATTACATCCTTGGGCTGAAAACGGAGGTGCGGCGAGAAATTCGCATGTGTCGCCCGACAACTTTCCTAGAGGTGCAGCAAGTTTTAGAGGCATGGAATGAGAACAGCGTATTTTTGAGAAGGATTTTTTTTGTTTTCATGGCAAAATAATTTCCTATCCATCAATGGCGAAGTGGCACCGCCAGAAAATAGATTTCATGGCGGGTGTTTTTGTTGTAACCAACCGGGGCACATCACGCGGGACTGTCTGGAGTTGCAAAAATTGGGAGCTAACAACGGAAGGAAGCCGGGAGATGGACAAATTCAGTAGCGGCCGGGCCCCCTATTGACAAGGCTTCGTCGCCATAAGATCACCATTCCCATAGAGTAGTAGTGCCAATCTATGCGATCGACCACACCCGGTTAAAGGGGAGTGAACCTTTTGACTGCCATGTGCTGGTGGAATGGCACGTTGGCAACACCCTACTAAAAATATTTGTGGATGGTGGAGCATCACACAAAGGGCCGAGCCTGCGGACCCGAGAGGTTCGCGTGTACTCGTTGTGGCGAGCCCCAGTAAGGAATGGTAATTCCTTACAAAAACCGTCGCGGTATTACAGTATGGGTGGTTACCTGAGTCGTGCTTGTCGAGTCGTAAAGGGAATGTACCCCTATGAATTACAGAGTTAGTTCTCTTATAATCAATCACTTGTTCTCACATACTAGTACAAGGGTTCAACACGGAATTTTGCTGTGCTACCAAGCACCTTATCCACCAAAGGACTTAGTCTCTGCCAAAGATCTGTAGGCTGTTCTCAACCCAATAATGTCAATCCATGTATGGAGCCCCAAAGGAAACTAATAGTGGTTTAGCTATGCAGCTCCAAACTCACTTACCCTTGCCCAACACCTCCATCCTCAATCTCCCTTCTCCCTAGAGCTCCCTAGTCCTGAGGGTGGAGCATGAAGAGGTGGGTGTGGGTGCTTCAAGGCTTTAGCAACCCCTGCTCCCTCACCAAGCAGCCTTGCAACTGAACCCTCTCCAGGCCTGTCAGCCGGCCCACATGTTCTGTGCCTACACGCGTGAAACCCTGGCAGGTGGTGAGGTCCCAGCAAGCCAGCATCCGGCACCCTATTATAGCTGATAGAGAGGCTCTGTAAACTACTCGCTATCCCACGCTCTCCAGTGTTGCATCCCTCACGCGCATCCAAGCCAGATCAAGTTCCTTCATGCACGACACTTTGTAGAGGAGCCTGATGGTCGGTGCAGTCAAGCCAGTGAACCATGTGAGTAGCAGGTGCTTGGGGTGTGTGATGGGCACCACGTGGTTCAGGAAAATATATGTCTGAGAGGCAACACAACTGCCTCTGATCCAACCTTGCCTCTGCGGCTTGGGTGGGATGCAGATTGGATTGTACGAGGAATGCACAGAGAGGTGAAGTACAAAGAGGTGAAGTATAGAGAGGAAGGATAGAAAGAAGTACAGTGACAAAGAAGTGAGATGCGCATAAAGGGCCAGGTAATTCCACTCACTGGGGATGGATTCACGAAGGAAAGGAGGACATGCTCGTGGATGCTCCACCAAAACCACATCGAAAGAACGACGAAGAACACCCAGGGAGGATTTGCACATGACTGCCACATTCAATTGCAAACACCCTCCCTCACTGACACTATGCTTTAACTCACCACATCCATTGCTAGCTCCTCTGCTCCATGCCACTGCACAGCTCCCACCAGTGCCACCCCCTCTGTTGGTGCAACCCTTTGGTTTGCACTCCACTTGTTGCCCTTGTTCCTGTGTGTGCATGCATGTGGAAAGACTTGTGAGTCTATGGCATTGCTATCTAGTGCTTGTGTGTGTGCATCAATGGTGTATCACAATGTGGTTTATGTCAATCAAGACATTAGCGGGTTTTCACAACTCGCACGTCAAACGTCGTTTGCGCGTCGCATGTATTTTCCTAGTTTGTCGAGTGATAATTGTCCATTGCATCGCAGGTGTGTGCAACAAGTCCTCATCAACTCATGAGGAGCTTATCTTGAATAATCAAGACCAAGAGCTCAAGATTTAAAGCCCAATGGACGTGGATAAATATTAAACTAGAGAAAATAGTAATGCCACTTCGTATAGTGTTACATTTTGCTAGGTGTAGCCCCTTGTTGGGTTTGTCTTGAGTCCCTTCGTGGTTGGGGACTCTATGGTGGTATACCACCAACCTAAACCTCGGCAGTTAGTGTTTTTAGAGGCTGGAAACCATCTCAATCTCGATTCTTCTTGCTAAGTTGTACTTCAAAAACTGTAGTGGCTGCTATGCCATTTGCCAGTCAAACCACCATAGTGTCGTCAAATCTTCATGGAATTTCATGATTCAACTTGCTGCTGATAGATGACCGCAAAATTCACTAGGTGCAATTCACAAACCACCATTTAAGGCATAGATCCGATCGGTATCAAATTTTCAAGGTGTCTCATGGAAATATAACTGTGCACTCTATCTCTCATTTTAGGCACATGTAAGCCTAGTGTGGTTATAACAAGTGGTATCAGCGCCCATTGGAGCCATTTCGACCATCTCTAGACCTGAGGAAGGGGGTGGCAGAGGTGCTGGAGGCAGAGAAGATGCCCAAGTACAAGGCCAACACCAAGATCCACCTGTTGCTCCCGTGCAACATAGCCTTGGCCCCTCTAGGGATGACCCTAGAGTGTTTGGCCTTGACAAGTTGAATGGTGACAAATATACTGAGTAGTCCTTCAAGATGTAGAACATGTTTGACCAATATGATCTCCTGTAGGTGATGGAAGGTAGAGAGAAGTGCCCCGAGAACTACCCAGAGAAGAGCCAGTGGGTGCGGAAGAGCGCACAAGGCTATCTTCTACTTGGGCAAGCGTTGGGGAGCAGCCAAATCCGTCACATCAAGCCTTTTCAGTGTGAACCAGCAAAGTGACCAAAGGCATGGGTTGCTCTCAAGGGTGTACACACTCTTGAAACAGTGGTGGTGGCTGTGATTTTGGAGCGGCAAATGGCGGCACTTCGAATTGACGAAGGCGAACTGGTGGAAGAAGGAGTGCAGAAATTCTTTGACTTGTTGACACGGCTCGAAAGAGCTGACCTGAACTACAGTGACATTTGAAAGAAGACCAAGCTACTGATCTTGCTTCCGGACTCATGGTTCTCGCCTATCATCATCCTAAATCGAGATCTGCCCCATCTCTCGCTCGAAGATGTGAAGCGGAAAATCTTACAAGAAGATCTCCGCCGTCGCGAATTGACGGGTCTCGATGGTGCAGGAGTCGCAAGCATGGGGTGTGGGCATGGCCGTGGAAGACGCAGAGGGTGAGGAAACAGATTTGGCAGCAACAATTTTAATGGAGGTCGTGGTAATGGAGGATATGGTAGCGACAACAACGGTTATGGTTACGAGCGTGGACGCGATTGATTCGATGGCAAATGCTTCTTTTGCCACAAAACCGGCTACATGTGGAGAGATTGCTTCAGATTGCCTGATGGATGGACCTGTTCTTAAGGCCAAGAGGGTAGAGAAGAGAGGGGAAGAAGAGGTAGAGGCCGTGGAGGCCGTGGCGGTCGTGGAAGTGAAGTAGCAAGCATGAAAGGTGGAGACTATGAGATGGACTCGAGTGAAGATCGATACCCGTGCCAATTCTTCTCTGTCTCCACGCAAGCGGCAGTCGGAGCAGGAGGTGTGGAAGGCTTTGAGGAGCCACCTACTATGGGAAAGGTCACCCTTCAATCTCTGGACTTTTGGGTGATCATTAACGGCGCTACCTATAGCATGGCACCACTTGCTTACCGAACTCGAACCGTCGCCGGTCAAGCATGTTATATCGGCTTTGGGGCAGCGAGCAGAGGTGACAAGCATGGGCAAGGCCATGTTCAAGGGTGCTGATCGGAAGATGGTGGGCCTCAAGAACATGCTTTGGGTGCCCAAACTTGCAGCCAACCTGATTTCCGTGCGATGTTTGCAAAAGGCCGGCATGGACACATCTTCCAAGGGATCCAAAACCTATACTACTAGGCTTGGTGAGCAGAAGCTTTGGGACCTTCATGAGGAATGGGATATCTTCAATGAGATGTGGCAAATCCCAGTAGTCCCTATGCCTAAGGAGAGGCAAGTAGCAGCAAGTGTCATCACCAAGCGCGAAGCGGTTGGTGGCAGTGATACAGTGACGGAAAGTATTGTCCACAGGTTTGTGACTTAAACGAATTTTGGAATATTATGGGGTCATGCACATCAAGCCTTAATATTTTGGTGTGCCCAGTGTATGTAGGTTGGGTAAAGGCTCTAGGCACATGCCATACATCTCAGGAAGATATTGATGTTTACGGTTAATAGCAGAAATTTACAATCATGGTACATGCGGACAATTATTGCCAGGCACAAGCAGCAAGTTTCAACAACCCCAAACTAGTACCTAGTCCACCGCCCTTTCGCCTTAATCACTGCCCTCACCCTCCTGGGCATGCTTTCCACCAGGTGGGTGCACACATCCATCGGGAACTTCTCCCATTCCTCCTGGACACGCCCCCAAAGGTCCAGCATACCAGTGGGAGGCTTCTCTTGTTTGGCCAGCTCCCTCTTGAGATAAGCCCATAGATGCTCTATTGGGTTGAGGTCGGGTGAGGATGATGGCCACTCTAGCACCCCAAACTTCTGCTCTTGAAGCCGCTCCTACACGATACGCGACTTGTGCTTCGGGTCGTTGTCGTGCTGGAAGATGACTTCCGAGGGTGAAAGCTAGTAAAACTCGATTGTACAATTGAGCTCGTCCTGCAGTATACTCAGATAGAGCAGTTCGTCCAACCTACAATCTATTTTGCACACAAAACCTGCTCCATCATACAACATGCAACCCCAAACCATCAAGCAGCCGCCCCCGTGTTTGACGGTCTGCTTGATTTGGTGGCTTTGGAGGGCAGTACCTTCGCAGACCCAGGCATATGATCGTCTGCGGAAGTAAAACGATTGATCTTGGTCTTATCCAACCAGATCACTCGCTTCCAATCGTGAACCGTCCAGGCGACGTGGGCACGGGCCCATTCTAGCCTATCGCGTATGTTTTCTTGAGAGAATTGCGACTTCTTGGGCTGCGGGATTGCGACAAGTCCGCTGCCATTCAAAGTGTTGCGCACCGTCCTAGGATGCAGCATGATGCCGTGCTGCATCTCGACAATCTTTGCCGTGTGAGGTTTTTGCCTCCCCGCTGGTAATCGACCGAACTATGCCGCGGCGAACTCTCTCAGTCACTAAGCGAGGGCGACCGGCTGAGGGCATCATAGGATGCACATCATCGCGGCTAGACTCTGCAATCGCCTTGAGGCCATAATCTTGGACCGTACTCTTCCCTACGCCTAGCTGTTTAGCGATTCGACGAGTGCTATACCCCCTCCGCAACAGGGTAATGATCCGTGTGCGGCGCGCCTCATCTAACAGTTTCATGACGGCCTAATCGTAGCAGCGGTCCTAGCCTATCTCCTGACTACTCGAAAGTCGCGAGGGCAAGTAAGTAGAAAAAGGGAGGTTAGGATATAGATCTAGTACGCCGCTTGGCATGAACTATCCGGATGCACCCACGCGAACCAAATCTCGTCCTCGGTAAAAAATTGACCCCTACAAAACTGAAACCCATATCGGTTTCATATACTACAGTACTCCTTTACAGCCAATGCCAAAATATGAGTCGTAAATATACAAAAAAGGCACCAAAACAGTACGAGAATATTTTTTAAGGCAATTATCCGGGCAATCCTTTATGTCACTGTAACGGAAAGCAAAGTGACACCAAGTGTGACTCGAAGGAGTGCAATATTGGACAGACCAGCAGGGCATGTGAACCCAAGAAGAGAGTGTTGCAGCAGCCAAAGATGGTGGAAACGAAGAGGAGAAACCGAGGATCAGCAAACCAACAGCGGTGGAGGAGAAAGGAGAGAGCTTATGGGGCACAATTGCAAGTGCCGCTTTCTCCAACCCGACTTCCGCGACGGGAAGTGTGATTGGCTGACCTTGCATCGGCGAATGGGGCATGTGGCATTGCCCATTTTACAGCAGCTAGTAAAGTAAGAGATGGGCAGTGGGATACGTGTCAAGGGGGAGCCCAATGAGGTGCTTGGCTGCCCGGCATGTATGCAAGCCAACTTCACCCGCTACCCGTTCCATCGCTCAGAGACAACAGCTAAGGCACCACCTGATGAGGTGGTGATGGATGTGGTGGGCCTCTTGAAACTCGGAGCTAACTCAAGATGGTCGTTCAGATGGAAAATTATGGGCTGTAAAAAAATCAGATGGCACGGGAAAAGTGAGTCTGATTCTCAAATGGACAGACAGAGCGAACTGGAACCTTGGTGAAGAGTAGGTTCGCATGTATTGTCACACGAACAGTCACTAGTCATATCACGCGAATAGTCGCGATACACTATGAACAGGTTCATCTTAGAATAGTACAATGATTTTTTATACAAGTGCATACGAGGTGTTATTATCTTTGTGTGTTGTACCCTCTAAGACCATGCACGTATCTAGCCTATAACAACGAATATATATAAGGTGACACACCCCCTAGGCTACACAAGGGGCAGTGCCTAGCAGGAGTCACGCAGCTCAGGGTGGCACTACTAGTCCAACCTCTGAGGCAAGGGTCTAAAGACCAGTCAACAAGAGTAAGCCAGGGCGGCATTACTAGTTGTGAGAGTACGACCCCGTTACACCAATTTCCCCTTTCCATATTTCCTTTCTATTTCATTCCTCTTTTTATCCTCATTCATTTGGTCTTTATCTCATCTCATTTGGTTTCCTATTCCTCATTTTCTATTATCCTTTGGTTTATCCTGTTATTATAATTATATCACCGACCAGGCTCGGGATGTACTGGCGCGCTATATCTAGCGTAATCCTGCCGTAATCCCTTAAAGCCAATAGCCTCGCGTGGCTATACGCAGGGTGATTCTATTTCTAGAAGGGTCTATTCCCTTTGGATAGGATAAACCTGGTTACCTGATGTATTCTGGAAGTATAAAAGCACCTTGTACTGATTGATAGTGCAACATTGAGCAAACCTTTCCTCGAGACATTCGATCCTGTGACACTTGGTATCAGAGCCAAAGGTTTCAGCTCAACGCTTAACCGCTGGGCCCCCGGGAGCACGCGGAGGATGGAGTCGAAACTTCAATTCCTGTAAGTACAATGCACTTTCATTTAAGTTTCGACTTACCTCTCGCAGTTGCACCTGGGGTCCCCTTCGAAGGCGAGATGCCTCGCCAACCGTTCGATGGACTTCATCGACGGTGCAGATTTTTCGCGGGGGCAAACGGCCTCGACCTGGCGAGCGCGTCAGTTCCGGCGGAACACTCCCTGCGACATTCGGAGAAGTTCGCAGTTCGCGACAACACTTGGAGTTGCGCGGAACTCTGCGGAGGTTCGACCGACGACATCCGTCCGATGGAGATTCGACGCTTCAGATCGACCGAGGCGAAAACGAAATCCTGCTGAGCGAGTTCGAGTTTCGGCGCGAATGGGAACGGGACCTTGCAAGCCGCGAAATTCTTCGGAGCGTTGGATCGATCGACAGCCGACATCGACGACCGAGAATTGCTGCAGGAAACGAGTCAACCCGGGCGCCGAAAGCTGCTGAACGCGACTCAGGAGTATCCTCAGATCGCTTGGAGTTTGGACCGTCGGATCGAATTCTACTTCAACGGACGAGATGGAGCGTGAGTTCAGCACAAGGGGAGAATGACGCGCAGAACCAGAAAGCAGCCGCCTTCGACAACATTCAAATCATGTTAGCCCAATTCGGAATCCTACATTTGGTCACGAATTTGGCGCAAGAATCATCTGCGGAGTCAGAAATCCGCCAAAAAATTACCTACTTGGTAATTACTACAAGCAGAAAATTGACAGGAGAACGTGGATCGTCGGATCGGTGCGGAATCAACGGCACGAATGCAGCGGAGACCACACTATGGGAAAACATCACCATGGAGACAACATTTGTGACCAGCGACCGCACAATCGACGCATCTTCTAACTCGTATTGATAACGATACGATTAATTTTGACGAAGTCATCTTCGATAAAAATGGATCGACATCAAGACAACGAATCTTCATCCAGGAAAAACAATGCAGCTGCGTGAAGACATGTTCTCCATCCATGAGACACTTCTTCATACAAATTGATCGACAACTTATGGGATTGCAGAGAAGTAGCCGTTTTCTCTTGCAATGCTCCCAAGTTCAAGTTGCTGCGAAGGAGCAGATTTCGCACGCAACGACGACGCAGTGAACCCGTCTCGTCAAGGCCAGCGAGACACTACTTCGTAACAGGAGCTGAACGATTCGTCTTCATCAAGAATCTCAGCCATCCGAGGTGATTGATTGGAGCAGTCTCAACATCGACCTCACGAGGCGACACACCAATCATGCGTCGCGATTCCAGGTGTTAATGACCTGCGTGGAAGAAAATTCCGTGCACGTCACGATGCTTGACAGATTGAGGAGTAATTAACCTCTAATCCGGCAAGTACTCGTTCACTAGCGACCCTACGGCACATGCATTGGAGGCGATTCTACCAGAAGCCGAAGCGTTACAAGCACCAACGTAACTTCGACGATACAGGAGAACGTCAAGCAATACGAGGTGTCAACAAATGAGGGAGATGCGGACTACTACAACACGATCACGCGCTCTACCGACCGTACATCGGAGGCACGGATGAGCATACCAGGAATTGCTACCCGTGGATACATTGAGGGGAGAAGCAAAAATCTCTTCACACCCTCAAATGAAACAATCACCGGCAGCAATGGAGCAACACATGTGTACCAATGTGCACGTGTTCCTGGTAGTTACGCCTGTTATACCCATCAGGAACACTCTACTGGGAAGAGGGGGTTGATGGATTCTCCCTCAACCGGTACGAGTTAAGAGAATTCTCTGCAGCAGCTGCCGCCGGCGCCGTCGTCGCTACCGCCGCCGCCGCCGCAGCAAAAGCCTCGACACAACAGTCAAAACCAAATCCTGATGGATAATTCTCCGCTCAATGGAGATAATGCTGGATTATATTCCAGTGGATCGTAAAGTCCCGGCCAGGCACAGTACTATGATTTCCAGCTAGTGGGAAGGAGATACCACTATGCGAGGAAACAATATGGCAATGCCATATACCCTCAAGAGCAGCAGATATTTGCTCTTATGGGGATGGGAGGACAACGGTACTCTACCGGTATACAGTCCTCATGGCCTATGGCTTTCCTTAAAGTCATAAAACCTGCGTCGCAACCAATCCATCACCAGCACCAACTCCACGGAAGCAGATAGGCGTGGAATGGAGCGCCGACGCCACTCCGGATAGTGGACTCCGCGTATCTCCAACAACACCCCTATTGGCCGAAATGGAGCAGACTTCAACATTGAAGCTGAGTAGCTGAGACATCTTTGACATCAACGCTACTTCAAGGACAGTGACAGAATGAGACAACACATGATGGCACCAGAAGACCTATCCCAATATGTGCGCCAGACACCGATGCCTACCGATGGCCTCCGTGCTAAACTGGACGTGCATAAGGTCATACTGGATTGGCTATCAGCAATGCTCATTTGGAAACAGGAGAGGATTACTTGGGAATACCCTAATGTTCCCAGATATCCTAACCCATCACCATGGGATATCTACGCAGCTGAGATTCCTTGCTTGAGCAACCACCGAGGGAAACTACCTTGGCGCCGATTCTGGACGTTACCAGCTCCGCGTTTGTGGTACCAACCCTTCGCATGGTTCTGAACACAAGGGATACGCTGAGCAGCACTTCGCATGCGCTGTTGTACTCAAGGCAATGTGAGTAGCGGACCGCGTGGTGGACAGGGTTACTACTAGTGATTCTGCTCTCCATCCCGCAGCACTACGATACCGAGTGGGTACGACTCGCGACAACACTACGGCATGGACCAGCTCGACAGAAGCAGTACTATGACATGACTGCCATACCACCAACACTTGGAGATCTTCATACGTGGACCAGATGCGGGTAACAGCATGCACGGATCGGACAACATAGCCATTCATCTGCACGTTACAGCACACTGTTCCAACCATTCACATCTCCAACTCCGACTTGCATCTGCCCGTCCTGGAGTTTGCCTACAAGTATGCTCCTGACGCCGCTACTGGACAGACGCTGTACTTCGTCTGTTACGGACGCCACCCGATCACACCACAACAGCTAACCATACCAGCCACAGTCCAACTGGCTTCCGATTTCATCGCCATCGTCCACCATCTTTGTACATCGACCACACAAGCACCTCTTGGACATCCAACATCAGCACAAGCACTTGGCAACTCATCACTACCCTTCTCGAGACCATAATCTCGACATCAGCCAACTTCCATCCAAGCTTCAACCTTGCTTCTGCAGGACTATCCTCTTTGAAACAAATGTCACTTCAGTCAACTTCCGCTTCCGCCTATCAGCCACTTGGAAGATCCATACCGCCTTCCATACCAGCTTCTTAGACCCTATCAAGACCAACCACGCTCTACACCGAATGCTAACCATTGTCGTCGCCCGTGTTCATCCACGCCATGGGACAATTACGTGCGCGAACACCGTCGTTGTCAGAATGGCACTCTGGAGCTTCTTCTTTGCTGGAAGGATTTTGATCCTTCTGACGCTGCGTCTCTGAATCCGACATGGGTAACGCCCGTCGTCCTCTTCGCGACTACCTTGTCAAGCAGGGTGTTACTTCTACCACCCAGCTTTGAGGGGGGGAAGTGTGAGAGTACGACCCCGTTACACCAATTTCCCCTTTCCATATTTCCTTTCTATTTCATTCCTCTTTTTATCCTCATTCATTTGGTCTTTATCTCATCTCATTTGGTTTCCTATTCCTCATTTTCTATTATCCTTTGGTTTATCCTGTTATTATAATTATATCACCGACCAGGCTCGGGATGTACTGGCGCGCTATATCTAGCGTAATCCTGCCGTAATCCCTTAAAGCCAATAGCCTCGCGTGGCTATACGCAGGGTGATTCTATTTCTAGAAGGGTCTATTCCCTTTGGATAGGATAAACCTGGTTACCTGATGTATTCTGGAAGTATAAAAGCACCTTGTACTGATTGATAGTGCAACATTGAGCAAACCTTTCCTCGAGACATTCGATCCTGTGACACTAGTCCAGCCATTGTTGGACTCCCCACAGAAGAATGGGGTCACAGAGCGACACATTGGTTTGGTCATGGAGGTGGCTCGTACCTCCATGATTCGTGCCGATGCACCCCATTTTCTGTGGCCATTCGCAGTTCGTTACCTAGCTCACCAGCTTAACCTGTGGCCCTGCTCTTCGCGCCCGCAGGTTTTGTCGACCCTTCTCTAGACCGGGTCCCCTGGTGACGCGTCTGCGTTTCACGTATGGGGCTGTCTAGGTCACGTCCACGATTCCCACGTGGACAAGCTCACTGTCCCCCTAGTCACCTCTGACTTGCACTTCTACCACCCGTCGTCTCACCGTTTCTTTCACTCGCTTGTCGTCACCTTTGACGAGTCTGTCTCCATCTACTCTCGCTTCCCCCACCGAGGTCTCCCCGTTACCCTGCCCCTGTTCCTAGTCCCCACTCCCCCAGTAGCTCCCGCTCCCCGTCTTGCCCCGTCTAGTGTGTCTCATGTCACCCCCCTTCCTTCGATTGGCCCGGCGGAGGAGTGTGCTGACTCCAGCGGCCCTGAGGCTCAGGGTGAGGTGCTTGTTTCTACGGCGCCTGCACCTTCGGCCCCGGTGCCTCCTCCGCCGCTGCAGTAGCAGCAGTCGTCGCAGCAGCCACCGCAGCAGCAGTAGTCGCCGCTGCCGCAACAAGAGTAGCCACCGCTGCAGCAGCAGGGGTCAGTCGGCTCTGGGGTCGCTGGCGCTTGGGAAAGTTCTAGTTCTGGGGGTGATTGTCCTGGGGGTGCTGGTCTTGGGGTTGCTGTACCTGAGGGTGCTGTCGTGGCGAGTCCTAGAGGTAACCATGGTGATCCTGGTGTGAGCATGGAGTAGCAGCAGCTGCCGCAGCAACCGCAGTCACCGCCAGTGTCTGCCCTTCGCCTCCTCGGTCTTCCCTTCCCCGCCCGACCACCCGCTCCTCCCCCAGCGCCGCCTCCTCCCCCTGTCTACCGCCCTGAGTTACTGTTGTTTATTTTGTACTCTTGCTGACTGGTCTTCGGACCCGTGCCTCAGAGGTTGGACTAGTAGTGCCACCCTCAGCTGCATGTTGCATGCACTGCCCCTTATCTAGCCTAGGGGGTGTGTCGATTTATACAGTTACAGTACATTGCATGTATAGTTATAGGCTAGATTGGTTCGTGCTCTTAGAGGGTACAACACCAAACATATATATTACTATGTATGCCTTCCTTTACCTCACTTCGTTACTCTGAGACTTGTTGCCAGAGACATCACTCCCCCACCCCCTCGCAACCCAAAAATGGCTAAGTCCCCCACAAGAGACATGGCTCCCACCCACACCCCCGCTACTTTCTTTTTTCGCTTAGTCCTGCACACCATAGCAAGGCATGTCACGTCGCATACGCCCCTCCCACACCCAACCAATCACGAGCAGGTGGTTCTTTTCCCGCCCCTCTACCACCCTTGAAAATCTGATTCGCCTCTCGCACCCCATATTCGTTTTCTGTCCCATCCCCCAATCTCGCCATGCGCGCTCAAATCCGCTAAATAGTACAGTTCTTTCCACACCTTAGTGTTGCCTACTTCATTCCCGTCAAATGTTTCTTAAATGGCAAAGGCTAGAAAGGGTGCAAAAAGTTCTACACTTAGAGCAAAAAAAAAATTACCTTGTCAAACCAGACTTGCGTTTTTTTACTCTGATTCCTAAGAGTGGCCTAAAACCAATTTTGGGCCCTGGCCATAGGGAGGGACCTCTCTAGGTTTTTTCTGTTAAGAGTAGCGGGGATTTTTGAACCAAGGAAAATGCCGAGGAGCATATTAGAGTGGGGTTGTACCCCTAAAAACTGACACCGCTAGGATATAACTAATACAAATACTAACTAGATTATATATATATTTGTTGACACACCCCCTAGCTTAGATAGTGGCAGTTTCTAGGAAGACAAGGAAGGACTACTAGTCTGGCCTTTGGTGAAGGTAACAAGACAACTCAAGGTAGCACTACTAGTCTGACCACTGAGACAAGAGGCCACAAGGCCAATCAGCAAGTGTCGCAATACATGCAGGTATAGCACTGCAAGTACAAGAAGGTATAGAATATATAAGGATACAAGGAGCGGTGCTGCTATTGAGACTAGACCAAGCTGAGTACAGAACCTCTGATGGTCACGAGGCGGTAGTGCCTTGGTGAAGATATCAGCAGTGTTGGCCTCTAAGGCCACCTGTACTACACGAGCCTGACCGCGCTGCTGTAACTCACGCAGCAGGAAGTACCGCAATTGGACGTGCTTCGCCCTACCCTCAAGTCAAGCCTCGGGACACAGGAGGATCATGGCCCTGTTATCAGCAAACAGGGCCGGGGCAAAGCTAGGTGGCTCACCTAAGTAAGTGAGCAAGAACGTCAGCCAGTGGAGCTCCTGAGCAGCCATGGCCCCAGCATAGATCTCTGCCTCACAATTGAACTGAGCTACTGACAACAACCTAGTGGACCTCCACGAGACAACACCAGAACCAAGACTAAAACATTATCCATGTAAGGACCTGAGTGTCTCCACGTCGTCAGTCCATGAAGCGTCTGTGTGTCCAGTGAGCACCACTGGCTCCCGTCCTCCTAGTACAAGCACCAGTCTCGATGTACCAAACCGGTCGACCGTCATACCTCAGTTTGAATTCTTCTCGCCATTGCTGCCAGCCGCCACCTTCCACTTCGCCAACTGGATGTTAAAAATGTGTTTTTATAAGCAAACATCGATGCAGATATTTTCGTTGAATTCCCTCATGCGTACGGTGACGGACTCCACATCTGCAAGCTACTTAAATCACTATACGGCATCAAACAGGCTCCTTGCCTGTGGCAGCAGCATCTTCACAAAGTGCTGATTTCACTCGACTTCGTGCAGCTGCCCCACGATCCTGGAATGTACAGACTCGAATTTCGAGGGCATTACATTCTTCTAGTTGCCTATGTGGACGACTTACTCTACACCGACTCGTGCAACAGTCTTTTGGCGTGCATGGAGAAAAGAATCCAAACGATTCTTGAAGTGACTATTTCTCCAATTTCTTGGCCCTGATGCCACCTACCTTTTTGCAAGGAGATACAACAGTACCCTCTTGGTAGCCGAGCTGTGGACTGGTTGGTGCCTGACTGTCGCAACAAAGCGAGCAATGATACTAATAGTGTATGCTAGATCTTGTGGAGTGCATGTCATCAAGTACATGAGGCACCCCACCAGCTCTGTGTATGGACCACTAGGCTCGGCCGGCTCAGCCGGAACAGGAGCAGGGAGCTTATGGTCCATAGGCAAAGGGGTGGGTTATGCTGGGGACAACTGGAGAGTAAACCTCTGAAGGATCTGGTGCACCATATGGGACTGAGAGAGTGTGATTGTGTGAATGGCACAGTCACAAGAGATCTCCAAGCCCAAATAGCGCCTTAGATTTCCCAGGTCAGTGCAGGTGTGCCTCCTAGGCAAAGGGGTGGGTTATGCTTGGGTAATCCTCCTAGGCATAATGTCTATCAGAGTCTCGCACACGCCAGCCCCAATGCTGTCCCAGGTCTCATGCTCTGCTCCCAAGTTTGCGGCATGCTTGTGGTGGGGTGCTGGTGCTTGGCGAGCTGCTCGATGGGATTGGGGTCGGGGGAGGAAGAGGGTCATTGCAGGATCGCAAATCTTGCTCTGCTAGCCACTCCTGAACGATCCTGCACTTGGGCTTGAGGTCGTACAGTGTACCGGAAAGTCATGCCAGAAACGGTCAAATCATAGAAGTGAAGAGTTTGAGCCACCTCATCCTGCAATATGATGCAATAGAGTTGGCTATCTGTGCAACCATCAATCTTGCACATATAACCAGGCATATCATACATCATACAGACTCAAACCATGACTGACCTGCCCCCGTGCTTCACATTCTACTTCACGTGATGCCCCATGGAGAGCAGCGCCTTCATGAATCCATGCGTGGGTGTTGCTATCCAAGCAATATCGAGTGATCTGTGTCTCGTGCGTCCCGATTACATGCTTCAAGTCGTCCACAATCTAGTCTAGGTGGGCTCTAGCAAAATCCCGAAAGTCGCGGTTGTTGCGCGCTGATAGTTGAGGTTGCACAGTAGCTGTACGGCGACTAACCCAGACAGCTTGAGGGCATTTCGTATAGTGTGAGGGTGGAACTTAACACTGTGACTTGATTCCAGTGGTCTCGATGCTTGTCAAAGAGGCAACTAACATAATGGTGTGCATGAAAGTGCGAACGTGTCACGCTGAGATCAGTCGCGGTTGACCTGAAGAGGGGACGTTGGCCGAGCTGCTAGACAACTACTGAATTGAATAGCCCTTTGAGCATTTTATTGGAAAGTTCTCTACCCTATTCCTAGCATACGCACGATCTGTCAAAAACTCAGACCCTGGCGACAGAGGCTCATGATCCGGCATCTATGACGTGAACCAAGTGGGCGCGCGACTACTGGTGGCTCACTGGGTAAGGGGCATGCATTGGCCAAAGTCTAAGCAGCTTTGCTAACTCGTGCAAAAAATGCTTGGCAGGAACAAAGCCAGAGGCCTTGGGTTCAAATTCCAGTGTGCACTAGTACGAGTGCCAGAGTCCTCTGCCTACCCCAGTGAGGGGGGGTATCGAGAGACCCACTGGGGTTGCCCTAGAGATCCTTGAGAGTGTTAGTGTTCATATATTAGGTGTATATGAACTATAGCCTAGCTAGGTGCTGTCTATAGGGAGTACAACACCTACATACGAACACTGTATAGTCCTTGTTTCACTCACTTCGTTCTCATCATAATATGGTATCATCGCTAGGTTAGGTCCTAGCCTCCATGCTTCCGGCCTAGGTTCTCGCCCCTCCTCTCTCGTCCTAGCCTATCACCCTAGCCAGCTCCCTAGTCTATCGCCCTAGCTTGTGCCCTAGTCTCCTGCCCTAGCCTACGCCCTTGCCCTCACTCGCACTCGCGCTGCCCGCTACCGCTAGTCGCCTGCTGTTGCTTGTGCTCATGCTGGCTGCTGCTCGCCGCCGCTTGCCGACTGCCTGCTCACGCCGCGTGCTCCCCGCTGTGCACGAGCCCGCGCTCCAGCCAGCCGGTGGCCGCTTGGCACCCGCTGCTGCAGCTCAGTCCTGCTGCTTGCCACTGCCGGTGGCAGCCTGCCACCGGTCGCTAAGCACCTGCCGCTGCCACTGCCGCTCGCACTGCCACCGGCAGCTGCCACCCGCTGCCCGCTGTGTCCTGCCCACTGCAGCCGCCAATGCTACTGCAACTGCAGCCGCCAGCACAGCAACCGCTGCTCCTGCAGCCGCCGCCATCGCCGCAGCCACTGCAACTGCAGCCGCTGCCGTCGCTGCCCTCGCATTCACCCACGCCCACTATCGCCTCCGCCTCTGGCGCCGCCTCTTACCACTCGCCACCAGCCGCCGGCCCTCCTGCTGGGCATCTGTGTTTGTCCTTTGGGTGGATACCGAAGGCCGTGCGGTTGGATTCTCAGCCTGGCTCCTCACTCTCCATCGGCAGCTGATGAGCCAGCGTGTGGACGGTGGGTTGCTGGAGGCCCACATGACTGGTGAGCTGCCTTCCCCCCCCCCGCCCTGCTGCTCTTGACCCTGAGGCGATGTTGGCACAGCGTGCGTAGTACACAGGTGCCAGGCATGCCCTCTCTGTCTGGCAGTCCCACAAAGCAGCTGCGTTGGTGGCCATCACCCGGTGCTTGCCCGTTGATGAGCACGCCCAGCTTGAGTCGCAGGTGATGGCTCTGGCGCTCTGGGAGTCGATTTTCGCATGCAACTCGACCTTGTCCTCTGCCAGCCTCGGTCGCCTCCTCCCCTTCTTCTTCCCCCGCCTGGCCTCACTCACCACAGTCGCAGATCTCGTCGTAAGGGGACACAAGGGCATATCTGAGTGATGTACCTTATATAACTTGAGCCCTAGCAAGACTATAGTGTTTATATATATTCCGAACAAACATGTATATATCTATATATTAATGCTAACACACCACCTCGTTTTTGTAGGGGCAGAGCCTAACAAGAAGCAGCAATCTAGGGCAGCACTACTAGTCTGGCTCTATAGTATATAACAAAATAGCTCAGGGCAGCACCACTAGTCTGACCACTGAGACAAGGGCCAAAAGGCCAGTTAGCAAGTGTAACAAGACAACCGGTATAGAGTAACAAGTACAAAGCTAGTATAGGAGAGATCAGGATACAAGCAACGCAGAAGCAACGGAGACTAGACTAAGCTGACTACAGAACCGCTGATGGTCACAAGGCCGCAGGGCCTTGGTGAACATATCCGCAGTATTGGTATCTAAGGTCAGCTGTACTACACAAGCCTGAATGCGCTGCTGCAACTCACGCAGCGGGAAGTACCGCCGCTAGATGTGCTTCGTCCTGCCCTCAAGTCTAGCTTCCTGACACAAGAGGATCATGGCCCTGGTATTAGCGAACAGGACCAGGGCCGACCAAGGCTGCTCACCTATGTTGGTGAGCAAGAACTTCATCCAGTGGAGCTTCTGATTGGCCATAGCCCTAGCGTAGATCTCTGCCTCACAACTGGACTGAGCTACAGACAATGATCTAGTGGACCTCCACAAGACAGCACCCGCACCAAGGCTCAAGCATTAGCCCTGTGTCTCTAGGCCGTCAGCCCATGGCGCGTCTGTGTGTTCAGTGAGGGCCACTGGCTCCCGAACACCCAGCACAAGCCCCAATCCTAATGTACTCGCCAGATACCGCAACACCCTCATGGTAGCCGACCAGTGCTCAGGCCTGTGTCTACCAGTCGCAACAAAGCAAGCTAGGATACTAGGGTATGCTAGATCTGGTCGAGTGCACATCATCAGGTACATGAGGCACCCCACCAGCTATGTATGGACCACTAGGCTCGACTTGCTCAGCGAAAACCAGATCAGAGAGCTTGTGGTCCACAGACAGAGGGGTGGGCTCTGGTGACGAGAACTGGAAGCCGAACCGCTGGAGGATCTGCTGCACCATATGGGACTGGGAGAGTGTCACGAGAATTCTCCAAGCCTGGATCACGCCGCAACTCTTCTAGGTCAGTACAGGCATATCATCTGAGCAGCTCAGCCTTCACGGAGGCCAGTGCGACTCTGTTTGGAGTAGCAAAGATAAGGTCCTCTACGTACAGAAGTATGTAGAACGGAGTCTGCCGAGCACAAACAAAGAGCGAGGGGTCAGCAGTGGACGGGAACAACTGGAAAGTCACGAGTGTAGTCCGAAGTGAATCATGCCACTCACTGGGCACCTGGCGCAGACCGTAAATAGGGCGGCCCATGCTCCACTTGGTCCCAGGAGCGAAGGGCTCGATGAAGACTAATGGGCACCGCAGGAAGATCTGCGCATGTAGGTGCCCTGCTGGAAGCCTACTGAGAAGTCCAGAGAGTAGAGCTCGTAGTTACGCTATGCGACTATGTGGAGGAGCACCCAAAGATTAATTATCTTCAAGGTAGGAGATAAGGTCTTGATGAAGCCCACACCCTCTCGCAGACTGAAGCCTCTAGCCACATACCGTGCCTTGAACTGCAGCGGCTCTCATGGTGGGCGCTTCACCTTATAGATCCACATGCCATCGACTTTTTCGCTCCAAGTGGAGGAACTGCATCGACGTAAGTGCCAGTGGATTTATAAGATACCATCTCTGCCTCCATTGCCTATATCCATTGGGCTGCCCAGGCACCCGAGACCGCCTCCACGTAGGAGCGTGGGTTAGGGATGTCCAGGGCGTCCGGTCCACCCTAAGGGGACACAAGCATGGTGCAGAGATGAGGTATAGTAGCCGCAAGGAGAGCTAGCTCGTATTGCCAATCCTCTAGAAAGTCATTCCCAAGGATATGTCCACCCCCAACGGACGGAGGACAGGTAGGGTCAGAGGCCAGAGCGGAAGCGTAGTCAAGGGGGTAGCTCATGGCAAAGTCAGCGATAGCAGCGACAAGGGCAGAGAAACCCTCAGGAGGAGTGGTAGGGTCAGCAAGAGGGAGACGATTGGACGAGCAGTGCGAGCAGAGTTAGAGAGAGGAGCAGGGGTCAACAGCGACGACTAGAGAGGTAACGGCAAAACGGGGACTAGAGGAGCACTAGAACAAAGGACCATAGGGTGGACACTAGCACGAGGAGAGACAAGATGACCACCAGGGGGACGACGGACCCGATGGGGTAGGATGGGGGACAGGAAGGGGGGGGGGGGGGGGGGGGGAGGGGGAATAGGACAGGGGACGAAGGAGTGCGAGGGGGGAAACGAGTTGGAGAGGAGTCTGGAGGGGGGAACAGTGAGCCGTAGATAGGTTCAGGCAGGAGGCTTGGACAGACGAGCGGGCGGTCAGGGGTATCGGAGGAAAGGCCAAGGAGACGAAGGACAGACTGCAGCTGCTGCTGCTACTGACCCGTGCTAGAACCTCCAGCCCCACCACCGCCACCGCCAGTACTTTTTGAGCCAGCACCCCCAGGACTAGCACCCCTAGAACCATCATCCCTAGAGTGAGCACCCCCAAAACCACCACTCCTAGAGACAGCACCCCCAAAGCCAGCACCCCCAGAACCAGCAACCCCATAACCAATAACCCCAGAGTCCACAGTCCCCCATCGCTGCTGCTGCTGCGGCCTGTTGCTGCTGCTACAGCTGTAGCGGCAGCGGGGGAGGCTGCTGAGGTGCCCGGGGCTGGAGGAAGGGGCGCCGCAGATGCAGCAAGTGCACCCCTAGCCACGGGGCCTCCAGAATCAGCAGACTCCCCCACAAGCCCAACCGATGGGAGGGGAGTGGTGTGGGAGACACCAGGCGAGGAGGGAGGAGAGTGGCAAGAGTTACATAAGTGAGGAAGAGAGGTGGAGGAGTAAGAAGAGTGCCACGGTGAGGGAAGCGAGGGTAAATGGAGACAAACTCGACAGGGATCCGGACAATTGTTCAAAACTTGTTTCCGGACAGTGCAAAACTTTACAGGGATCTTCTCGCACTCTTCCTGGACCCACCCTTTTGCATAGGGGGGTGAGCACTAGGAAAATCGCGATGTATTTGAGCGTATGCAATAGTATTGTGCACGATTTTAGATTGAATGTTATCTCTGAGACTAGCCATGCTGAGGTGTGGCCAAAGATGTCATAAGTGGATTAGTCCCATCTTATCATGGATCGTCTTTGTCGTACCGTTGTAGGGTAAAATTACGAGCAGAGTGGCGAAAACTAGCGTGTCCGCCGCGAAACTTAGGGTAACATAGCACGGTTGACTGTGCACGCTTGTGCCTAAAGATTATCAGCGGCACTATGTACAGCTAGGTCTCGTTCCTGTAGCCTCTCATTTGCTAGGACCTTGATTGAGTACATACCTACATATATATTACCCTGACTGGCCTTGTGGCCTCTTCCCAGTGGCTGGACTAGTAGTGCTGCCCTGGTCTTGCTGTTGCCTTGTTTGTGCTTGTTTGACCGGTCTTTAGACCCTTGCCTCAGAGGCTGGACTAGTAGTGCCACCTTGAGCTACTTCTGTTTCACCAAGCATTGCCCCTATCCAGTCTAAGGGGTGTGTCAAACATATCCTTGTATGTTGTTATAGACTACATAGGGTTGTGCCTTAGAGAGTACAACCCACTAGGTTATATTCCCTTGTATGTCATGATTCTAGTCATTTGTTAAATTCAACAAGAAACACTTGAGGTATATCATTCTAATAGTGCAAGGGTACACAGTCGACCGTGCTATGTTACCCTAAATTTCGTGGTAGATACGATAGTTTTCGCTACTCTGCTCATAATTTTACCCTTTAACAGTACGACGAAGACGATCCGTGATAAGACGGAGTCAATCGACTTATGGCATCTTTGGCCACACCTCATCATGGCTACTCTCAGAGATAACATTAAGTCAGAAATCGTTCACAATACTCTTGCATACGCTCAAATCCTTCGCAATTTTCCTACTGCTCACCCCCTTATGCAAAAGGGTGGGTCCAGGAAGAGTGCGAGAAGATCCCTGTAAAGTTTTGCACTAACCTTGTAGATAACATGCCTAGGAGGGTGCAGGTGGTGATCAAAGCCAAGTGTTGGTGGAGTAGGTACTAGAAACGCTGCGCGGAAGTTTGCTCTTTGTCGTGGGAAAAAATTGTCCGGATGTACTCTTTGTATATCTTTGGCACTAAGTTAGATACTGTGTACTATCATGGATTTTTGTGCTATGAACACATCCACTATGTGCCCCTCCCAAAGCGTACCACCATTAAACATTCAGACTTAATGTATAGTGGTTGGAAAGCCCAAAACCCCTAATTAATGCAAAATATCCGGAAAGTTTTTTCCGTCACTGTAACGTTACGAGAGTGAAAGAAGCAGTGCTGTCAAGGGTGGTACAACAGCCAGTCAGGAGCGTCGAGTGGGAACCCGAGGAAAACACAGGGGGCAGTGCGGTCGGGCTGAGAGCTTGTTCGCGACGAGGGCACGGACGTGAGCAATGAAGCCCCAAGCGAAGAATGCCGGCGCATCACCGAGAGACCCACTCCATAGGAGGGTTGGCGAAACCTGTGGCTGCGAGGAGAGCGAGACCACATGTTAAGCTCCTGAGCCGCGTAGCGCACTGCGGATGGCCACAGAAGATGGGGGGCACCGGCATGGACCATGGAGGTGCGGGCCACCTCCATGATCAACCCGATGCGACGCTCAGCTACCACATTCTACTGTGGCGAGTCCGGAAGGGTGAACGTCAGGGTGATGCCCTCCGCACGACAGAACTGACCTAGATGACTGGAGGTGAACTCGCCACTACGGTCGGAGTGAAGATGGAGCAAAGGGAAGGAGTGCCGGGTGTTGGCGACACTGAGCTAGGGGAGGAGGGTGTCATGCACGTCGGCCTTCTGATCCAACAGGAAAACCACGGTGAACCGGGTGAAGTCATCGACAACAACCAGGAAGTAGTGCTCCCCACGAGGCCCCTAGACCAAGGCAGGGCCCCTGTGCAGAGTCTGTTGGTGAGCAGTAGTGGGGGGTAACGAGGAGGAGTGCGGGCCGGCGCACTGCCAGCCCTCGACGTAGGAGGTGCACGTGGACGTGAGGGAGGTGGATGTTGGTGCAACCCTAAGGCTTGCACTCGGTTTGTCGTCCTTGCTTGTGTGTGTGCATGCATGGCATGGAATGAATTTTGAGTCTATGTCATTGCTATCTAATGCTCGTGTGTGTGTTTGAATGGTGCATCACAATGTTGTTTGTGTCGGTCAAGACATTAGCGAGTTTTTACAACTCGCATGTCAAGTCGTCGTTTGTGTGTCGCATGTGGTTTTTCTATTTTGTCGGGTGTGAAGTGTCCATCGCGTCGCAGGTGTGTGCAACAAGCCCCCATAAACTCAAGAAGAATTTATCTTGCAGATCCAAGACCAAGAGCTCAAGATTTCAAGCCCAAGGGACGCGGATAAATATTAAATAGTGAAAATAGTAACGCTACTTCGTCTAGTGTTACATTTCGCTTGGTGTAGCCCCTTGGAAGGTTGGTTTCAAGACTCTTCGTGGTTGGGGACTCTGTGGTGGTGTACCACCAACCTGGACCTCGGCTCCTGGGGTATGTAGAGGCTGGGAACCATCTCCCTCTCGAATTCTTCTTGCTAAGTTTGTACTTCCAAGACTTTAGTGGCTGCTATACCTCCTGCCAGTCAAACCGCCATAGCATCATCACATCTTCATGGAAGTTTATGACTCAACTTGCTGCTGATAGGCAACAGCAACGCGCTCCAGATCCAACTTACAGATCACCGTTTGAGTCAGCCAGCAGATCGTTATCAATATTTGAAGCCGTCTGACGGAAATCCGACTGTGCTCTCTATCTCTCATTATAGGCACACCTGAGCCTATTGTGACTATAACAAGTGGTATCAGAGCCCCTTGGAGCCGTCTCGACCATGCCTAGGCCTGAGGAAGGGGGTGGCAGAGGTGCTGGAGGCAGAGAAGATGCCCAAGCACAAGGTCAACACCAAGATCCACCCGTTGCTCCGGTGCAACCTAGCCTTGGAACCTCGAGGGATGAGCCTAGAGTGTTTGGCCTTGACAAGTTCAACGGTGAAACCTTTGCTGAGTGGTCCTTCAAGATGGAGAACATCTTCGACCACTATGATCTGCTGGAGGTGATGGAAGGAACGGAGAAGCGCCCAGAACGACCCGGAGAAGAGCCCGTGGGTGCGGAAGAGCGCACAAGGCTACCTTCTACTTGGGCAAGCGTTGGGGAGCAGCCAAATCCGTCACATCAAGCCTTTTCAGTGTGAACCAACAAAGGGACCAAAAGCATGGGCTGCTCTCAAGGGTGTACACGCTCCTGCAACAGCGGCGGTGGCTGTGGTTTTGGAGCGGCAAATGGCGGCACTTCGAATTGACGAAGGCGAACCGGTGGAGGAAGGAGTGCAGAAATTCTTCGACTTGTTGACACGGCTCGAAGGAGCTGACCTGAACTACAGTGACCTTCAAAAGAAGACCAAGCTGCTGGCCTTACTTCCGGACTCATGGTCCTCGCTCATCATCAACCTAAATCGAGATCTGCCCTGTCTCTCACTCGAAGAAGATTTCCGCCGTCGCGAATTGGCGTGTCCCGATGGTGCCGGAGTTGCAAGCATGGGCCGTGGGCACGGCAATGGAAGGGGCAGAGGGCGAGGAGGCAGATTTGGCAGCAGTAACTTCAATGGAGGCCGTGGTAATGGAGGATATGGCACCAACAACTACAACAATGGCTACGGGCGTGGGCGCGGTCGATTTGATGGCGAATGCCACTTTTGCCACAAGAGTGGCCACATGTGGAGAGATTGCTTCAAACTACCTGATGGCTGGACCACTTCTCAAGGCCAAGAGGGCAGAGGAGCAAGGGGAGGAAGAGGCAAAGGTCGTGGAGGCCGTGGTGGCCTTGGAGGCGAAGCGGCAAGCATGCAAGATGGAGACTACGACAAGGACTCGAGTGAAGATCGATACCCGGGACAATTCTTCTTTGTCTCCATGCAAGCGGCAGCTGCAGCAGGAGGTGTGGAAGGCTTTGAGGAGCCAGCTAATGTGGGAAAGGTCACCCTTCACTCTCTGGACTTTTGGGTGATCGATAGCGGCGCCACCTATAGCATGACACCTCGTGCGGACTTGCTCACCGAACTCGAACCGTCGCCGGTCAAGCATGTTACATCGGCTTTGGGGCAGCGAGCAGAGGTGAAAGGCATGGGCAAGGCCATGTTCAAGGGTGCTGATGGGAAGATGGTGGGCCTCAAGAACGTGCTTTTGGTGCCCAACCTAGCAGCCAACCTGATTTCCGTTCGGCGTTTGCAAAAGGCCGGCATGGACACATCTTCCAAGGGTTCCAAAACCTATTCCGCGAGGCTTGGTGAGCGGATGCTTTGGGACCTTCATGAGGATTGGGACATCTACAATGAGATGTGGCAAATCGCAGTGGTCCCCATGCCTAAGGGGAGGCAAGTGGCAGCAAGCGTCAGCACCAAGAGTGAAGCGGTTGGTGGCGGTGATCACGGAAAACAAAGTGACACCAAGAGTAACTCGAAGGAGTGCAACCTTGGAGAAACCAGCAAGGCGTGTGAACCCAAGGAGAGTGGTGCAGCAGCCAAAGGAGGTGGAAATGAGGAGGATAAGCCTAAGATAAGCAAAGCAGCAGCGGCAAAGGAGAAAGGAGAGAGCTTGTGGGGCACGATTGCGAGTGCCGCTTTCTCCAACCCGACTTCCGCTACGGGAGAGTGTGATTGGTTGACCTTGCATCGGCGAATGGGGCATGTGGCATTGCCCATTTTGCAGCAGATAGTTAAGCAAGAGATGGTCAGTGGGATACGTGTCAAGGGGGAGCCCAATGAGGTGCTTGGCTGTCCAACATGCATGCAAGCCAAGTTCACCCGCTACTCGTTCCATAGCTCGGAGACAACGGCGAAGGCACCACTTGATGAGGTGGTGATGGATGTGGTGGGCCCCTTGAAGCTTGGAGCTGCTGGAGCAGAGTACTTCCTCACCATTGTGGACATCTACACTCGCATGAACTGGGTGTATGTGCTGCCCAAGAAGAGTGATGTAGCTGAAACGGTGAAGACCGATTGGTTGCCGATGGTGGAGCGGCAACAAGACCGGCTTGTGAAGGCAATTCGCACTGACCGTGGGGGAGAGTTCCTGAGCAATGATTTCTCAACTTGGCTGAAGAAGCAGGGCATAAGGCACTCTCTTACCATGCCCTACTCTCCTGCAATGAACGGCATCGCCGAGCGTGCGAATCGGACACTCACGGAGACGGCTCGGGGACTTCTCATTGAAGCCGGTCTACCCAATTACTTTTGGCTGGATGCGGTGCGGCATGCTTGTGTGGCCAAGAACAGAGCCTTGAATCACGTGGGAGAAGAAAAATGGGTGCCCTATGTGGAGTGGATTGGAAGGAAGCCGAAGGTGGATATGCTTCGGGTGTTCGGGTGCATGTGCATGGCACTTGTGCCTCAGAAACTTTCGCACAACAAGCTTGATGCCAAGGCAACATGGGCCGTGCACCTGGGCATGGCTCAAAACAGCAAGGGATGGCTTCTCTGGGACCCATTTACCAAGAAGTTCTTGGTGAGCAGAGACTGCAAGTTCATGGAGAACTTACCGTACAAGGAGTGGAGGGCGGAGAATCAAGCGAAGATTGGTGTGCGGCTTGGAGAGGTGAAGAGTACCAGCTTGGAGCATGTGGAGCTGCCCTTGGAGCTGAGTAGCAGCAGGATGGGGAATCTCCTCAAATTAATGGAAATGAGGAGGAGGAGGAGGTGCACCAAGGTGATGAGCGTGCACCGTCACTTCCGCCTCGTGCTACAACTGCTCGCCGGAACCGACCACATTTGCAGCAACGCCATGAGAGCATCCAAGTCCCTGCAGCAGAGGAGGAAGGAAGGGGGAGAAGGAAGACTCAGCCCCCCAAAAGGTTGAGCTATGAACGGCTTGGAGGACCAGCCAACTCAACCTTGACCGGTTCAGCCCTCATGCTAGGCGATGATGCGGAAGATGAAAGGGAGGAGTGCGCCTTTGCCTTCTTCTCTCCGGTGGAGATGCCGGTGGAGCCTACAAATCCCAAGGAGGCTTGGGAGGGCCCCAATGGGAAGGAGTGGAAGAAGGCCTCAGATGAAGAGATGGGGAGAATCATCGAGAACGACACGTTTGACTTGGTGAACCTACCTCTGGGGCGTAAGGCGATCTCTTCCAAGTGGCTCTTCAAGCGCAAGACCGACGCCGACGGCAACATTGAGCGCTAAAAGAGCAGACTTGTAGCCAAGGGGTATCAGCAGCAAGAGAAGAAGGACTACAATGAAGTGTATGCCCCGGTGGTGAAGGGTTCTACCCTTCAAACCCTCTTCGCCGCGGCGGCCATCAAACGATGGGTGGTGAAGCAAATGGATATAGTAACGGCCTTCCTCAACGGTGTTTTGGAGGAAGAGACCTACATGGAGCAGTCAGAGGGGTACAATGATGGGAGTGGCAGAGTGTGGAAGCTGAAGAAAGCACTCTATGGCCTCAAGCAAGCCCCTAGGCAATGGTACATCAAGCTGCGGGAAGTCTTGGAGGCAATCGGCTTCACTCCCTCAACGGCCGATCAATCCTTGTTCATGCTTGGCGAGGGGGAGTAGAGGAGCTTCATGGTGGTTTATGTGGATCACATCCTCATATTCTTACCCTCCTCTGACCTTGTAAAGGATGTGATGCTGAAGCTTCAACACAAGTTCAAGTGCAAGACCCTTGGTGACGTCAACTACTACCTTGGGCTTCACATTGAGCGAGATGTGGAGAAGCGGTGGATGCGAGTGCAATACTCCGCCGCGGCACAAAGGCGTCAAAAGGGTGCGGATGGAGTCGAACCCGGGAGGCTCTTTCTCACGGCCTTCTCTGATGCATCTTGGGCATTAGAACCAGAGGATATGACAAGTGTGGGAGGTTGCATCTGCTGTGTTGGTGGAGGGCCAACAGCTTGGGAGAGCAAGAAGCAAGTGGACCAAGCATTGAGCTCGGTGGAGTCCGAGTACATGGCACTCTTCCGTGCCATAAGAGAGGTTGTGTGGCAGCGGCGTTTGCTAGCTGAATTGGGGGAGGAGCAGCAAGGACCTACCCCACTCTACTGTGATAGCCAGGGTGCTATTGCATTGGCTAAGAACCCCGTTCTTCATGGCCTTACCAAGCACATGAAGGTGAAGTGGCATTGGGTGAGGAGCATGGTAACCGCGGGTGAAGTGGAGTTGCACTACGTGAAGACGACGGCGCAGCCAGCTGATATGATGACCAAGAGGCTGGTTGAGCAGCAGCATTGGAAGTGTTGCAAGCTTGCTGGGATGGCTCTGAACTAAGGGGAGCAGATTCTAAGGCCAACAATCCGAGGGGGAGTTTGTTGGTGCAACCCTATGGCTTGCACTCGGCTTGTCGTCCTTGTTTGTGTGTGTGCATGCATGGCATGGAATGAATTGTGAGTCTATGTCATTGCTATCTAGTGCTTGTGTGTGTGTTTGGATGGTGTATTACAATGTGGTATGTGTCGGTCAAGACATTTGCGAGTTTTTACAACTCGCGTGTCAAGTCGTCGTTTGCGTGTCGCATGTGTCTTTTCTATTTTGTCAAGTGTGAAGTGTCCATCGTGTCGCAGGTGTGTGCAGCAAGCCCCCATCAACTCAAGAAGAATTTATCTTGCAGATCCAAGAACAAGAGCTCAAGATTTCAAGCCCAAGGGACGCGGATAAATATTAAATAGAGAAAAAAGTAACGTTACTTCGTGTAGTGTTACATTTCACTTGGTGTAGCCCCTTGGAGGGTTGGTTTCGAGACTCTTCATGGTTGGGGACTCTGTGGTGGTGTACCACCAATCTGGACCTCGGCTCTTGGGGTATGTAGAGGCTGGGAACCATCTCCCTCTCGAACTCTTCTTGCTAAGTTTGTACTCCTAAGACTATAGTGGTTGCTATACCTCCTGCCAGTCAAACCGCCATAGCGTCGTCAAATCTTCATGGAATTTCATGATTCAACTTGCTGCTGATAGACAACAGCAACGTGCTCAAGATCCATTTTATAGATCACCGTTTGATTCAGCGACCAGATCGTTATCAATATTTGAAGCCGTCTGACGGAAATCCGACTGTGCTCTCTATCTCTCATTATAGGCACATTTGAGCCTATTGTGATTATAACAGTCACCGCCTGTTCGCGGCTGCAGCGGCCTTCATGGCGGACTCAGTGCTGCGCTTTGACATAGAGGGTCGGCCGGTTGAGTTCGACTCATGGCTCGTCGACCGCCGCCGTCACCTCACTAGTCAGCGGCAGGATGGCCACTCCCTGACTGTCCACATTGACAATACGCTCCCTTGCCCTGACCCCCCTGTTGCTCTCCCCGCTGACCCCACGTCTGCTGACCGTGAGTTCGCGGCCACTGCTGCCCTTGCCCGTGCTGTCTGGCTGTCACGTGACGCTGTCGCTCAGCTCGTGATTAGCCATGCCCTCCCCCTGTTTGAGCGCCCCCACTTTAAGTCGGTCAGGACTGCGCAGGAGTTCATAGAGGCTATGTCGCGCGTTATTCCACCCTTTCCTTTGCCTCTGCGGGACGACTGATCCTTCCCATGCTCTTCCCTGATCTCGCGTCTTTCTCCACCGTCGCTGACCTAGCGACGCACCTATACACGCTCGACGCTAGCTGGTGTGCTGCCTGCACTGAGGACCAGCTTCGTGTGTTCTAGCCCCCTATCTGCTCTACCCTTTACCTACTTGCCACCCGCCTCCCTGACCAACTTGCCACTGCTCGCGACCACATTTTGAGTCTGCACCTCGCTGACCTCACCCTCTCTGACTTTGTCGACAACCTGTCTGCCATAGAGACCCGTCAGCGCTCTATCACCCAGTCTAGCAGTATTGCGTCGGTCCCTATCTTTCAGGGTTGTGCTCCAGCTCAGTGCACTTACTCTGATGGTTCTGGTCGCTGAGACAGCCCCTGCTGCTGAGACCGTTGCTGCGGTGGCCGCAGTGCAGTCCCGTTATGGTAAGGCCCGCCGCCCCAATGCTACTGCAACCACAGCTGCCAGCGTAGCAGCCGCTGCCCCTTCAGCTGCCGCCGTTGCCGCCACCGCGGCAACTGCAGCCGCCGCCGATGCTGCACTCAGAGCCACCTGCACTCACTAGCACCTCTGTCTCCGTCGCCGCCTCTTACCGCTCGCCACCAGCCATTGGCCCTGCTGCCGGACCTGCCGCCGACTCTGTCACTTGACCTTCCACCGACTCTCCAGCTGTCGCTGCTGTTGGGTCTACCGCCGTCCACCTCCCCTGCCGGCCCCTGCTCCTCTTCAGGTATGTCTGACACCTGTTTTTTCTTGCTGACATGGTGGCCCGCCAGCGTCAGTGTTTGTCCTTCGGGTGGTCACTGAAGGCCGTGCGGTCGGTTTCTCGGCCTGGCTCCTCGCTCTTCGTTGGCAGCTGATGAGCCAGCATGTGGGCGGCGAGTCGCTGGAGGTCCACCTGACTAGTGAGCTTCCTCTCCCCCCCCCCCTTCGCCCTGCTGGTATTGACCCTAAGGCGACGTTAGCGCAGCGTGCGGAGTACACAGCTGCCAGGCACGCCCTCTCCGTCTGGCGGTCCCGCGACGCAACTGTGCTGGTGGCCATCACCCGGTGCTTGCCAGTTCGTGAGCAGGCCCACTTTGAGTCGCTGGAGACGGCTCTGGCGCTATGGGAGGTGATTGTCGCCTGCAATTCGACCTCGTCCTCCACCAGCCTTGGTCGTCTCCTCCTCCCCTTCTTCTTCTCCGACATGGCCTCTTTCGCCTCGGTTGCGTATCTCGTCGCGCACCTCCACTCCCTCGAGGTATGCTACGGTGTGGCCTGCACCGAGGCCCAGCTCCTTGCGCACCCTCTACCCACCTTTGCCACCTGGCTCCCTAACCGCTTTGCTCCTGCACGTGATGCCCTGCTTGCACTGCACCCCACTGCCCTCACCATTGACCTCATCTCCGACTCCTTGATGGCAGTCGAGACCGCCTCCGTACCATTGCTGAGTCCAACGGCGCGGTGGTGGCCCCTATCTTTCAAGGCTGCTCTCTGCCCCAGCTCCTTGTCCCTTGCGCCTCCACAACTGTCGCTGAGACTGCTGTGGCGGCCACAGCAGCGTTATGGTGGTCGTGGGACCTAAGCAGCGGCGGGAGGTGGGGGCACGGGTGAGGCTCGGGGAGCTGGTGGAGGAGCGGGTGCGGAGGAGAAGGGGGGGCAGCAGCAGCCAAAGAAGCAGCCGCCACAGCCTCAGCGGCAGCAGCAGCCGCCACAGCAGCAGCCACAGTAGGGCCCTAGGAGTAATGGGCGTGGTGCAGGCCCTGGTGTTTTGACCCCAGGGCAGTCGCTGCCCTAGGGCTTCCGTTGCTCCTCCGAAAGCCAGGGTGGCGTGGGGCCTGGGGGTCCCGTGCAGTGTGTGTACCAGGTGCAGACTGGCCCCCTGCGCCACTGGTCCGGCCACCTGCGCACGCTGCTTTCACCACCTGGACGATCTATTCCATGGTCACTTTGGGCCCCTAATAGCCCCATTAGACTCGACTACCCTTATCTGTCGTCGTGTCCTGGTGTTGGACTTAAAGATGGCTCAGATAGGCTCTACTATTTATTCTTTGTACTCTGAGGATTATAGTTTGTTCAATTTGTATTATCTTGCTGTGTATAGTCTAGGATCCTCTGCTGTGTGTATTCTAGGCTCCTTGCCTGCTCGTGCTTTGGCGACCCTCTCCTTCACACTGGACTGTGGCACGTCTCACTGCTTCTTCCGAGATCGCACTGCACTCACACCGCTTTTGGCACCACTACCGGTCTCCCTTGCAGACTCGCCTACCACAATCGTCGCTCGCAGCACCATGGCTCTCCCCTGTCTGGCTGTCCTGTTCGGCTCCATTACCGGCTTGCATATCCCCCATATTTACCAGGGACTTGGTTGGTGTCGATCATATTCAGGACCCCGGTCTCAACACTACGTTCTCTGGCCACGCGAGGTATGTAGCCTGTACAGACGCTGCCACAGGCGCCCGTCTCGCCACCTCTGTCCACGACCCTGCGTCCTGTCTCGTCACACTACACAAAGACTCCTCCCAGATAGCTGCATCCACGCAGGTTGCCACGTCCTGTTCTTATCACTCCCTCACCCATCCGGCACTCCTGTGGCACCACCTCTTAAGTCACCCTGCTTTCCAGCGTCTGTGTCACATGGTATTGCACGGTCTAGTTAGTAGTCTCCCCGCATCACTCCCCACCCTCCCCACCTCGGTAGCCCTCGCGTGCACCTCCTTCATCGAGGGCCGGCAGAGCGCCACCTCTCACTCCTCATTTTCTTTGACCACTGTTCCCCTACAGACTCTACACATGGACGTCTGGGGCCCCGTCCCAGTCCAGGGAACTCATAGGGAGCGCTACTTCTTGGTTGTTGTCAACGACTTCAGACAGCTTACCACGGTTTTCCCGTTGGAGCGGAAGGTCTTCGTGCCTTTCGCCCTCCTCCCGTGGCTCCGTGTCGTCCGCACCCAGCACTCCTTGCATGTGCCCCGTCTTCACTCCAACCCCGTCTTCATACATATGCGTGCCTATTTTGCAAGATGGATGCATTAACCTTTCAGGAGGGAGGGATGAGCTGCTAGCAACATCTCTTGTATATAGGGTATCTAGCAATAGGCTCACTCTCCTTGATTGTTTGTTTCCGCGTCGAATATATTTACGGTAGTATATCGCTTCAACACTAGTGCCAGGACAAAGATACAGGAGCCTGTTGTTCACTGTTTGGCGACAGTTCCGTGTGACACAGCCGGAATTAGAGGAGTTACAACAACAGTGAGATTATCTGCTCGCAAAAAAATTGCCCGCCCTAGCTCATCTCCATCCGCAGCACCGATATTGCTTACACCAAAGAAGGACGGGGGTTACAAGACCGAATCACCATCAAGTTGCGTTACCCGATCCCGTGAGTTGACGAACTGATAGACCAGCTTTGCACAGCCCACGTATTTTCGAAGATCGAAGTAGTTTTCACGCTACTGCAGGAGCATCGGGTACTCACGAAGGGGTCTAAGAGTGAATTTCTACTGACAGGCTTGGGTTTTTAGGGCACGTAATCTCTATTAAGGGTGTCAAAGTAGACCCAAAAAAGGTAAGACAATGCAAGCTTGGCATTTGTAGATTTTAGGGGAGCTGCAGAGTTTTCTGGGCTTTGTGAATTACGTGCGATGGTTTATCCCGAGTATGGCAGGGGTGGCAGCGCCACTGACTGATCTTCTTCGAAAAGGGGTGGAGAAAGGGCAGGGTGCTTCATCCGCCCTCATATCCTTTTTATGTTCACCCACTGTCCTATGCATAGCAGATCCTCACCATCCGAAGTCGTGACTGACGCGAGCGACATCGCCATCAGTGTTGAACATTTGACTTCGGCGACGGCCTTCAGCCAATCGCGTACGAGTCAAGGAAGCTGCACCCGCTCGAATGCAACCATCCGATACATGATCAGGAGATGCTGGCGAGTTTGCACGCCTTCAAAGTCTGGTGCTGCTAACTGACAGGCACAAACGTGACAGTACGGACAGACCATCGAAGCCTACAGTACCTCCGTGCCCAACCACGTCTCAACCCGCGACAGATCAAGTTGCTGGACTATACAAATCGAATTTCCATTACACAATCACGTACAAAAAGGGGGCTTCCAACATCGCTGACCATTGGCTCGCCCCATTGCTTGCCTCAACGCCATAATCCCCGTCTGAACTTCCCCTCTATTAACATGACTATTTACCCACGGGTACTAGACGAATCGTTTCTTTACCGTAGGCGATTACCAGCAGCTGGTGGCGGTATTACGGATCGTTTCTTTACCAAACGGACCAATCAGACAACAAAACAGCTCAATTGTGCCACTTGTGACAATGTCACTGATTGGGAGATGCCGCTGCCATTTGAGTTCACGTATAACAACGCCCTAGTGCCACGTGCGCAACAATTCACTGAAGTTCTACAGGCTGCCTGAGAGCGAGCCAACAAAGCCATAAAACGTGCCAACCTCATCTGTAAAAGAAATGCTAATCTCCACCGTCGTGCTGTCACCTACCATTCTTACTAAGTGCTCCTCAGCACTCAAAACCTTCGCCTGCCCATCGTGCCAAAATTACGCCCTCACTATTGTGGCCCATTTGTCATTCGCCACATGGTTACGCCTGTGACCGCCCACCTGCTGCTACCTGGCACTTGGTCCATAAGCTTGCCGTTTCACATGCGACTCTTACAACCCTCCATCGTCAGTACTAGTCATCTACCTCATCACTGAGCCAACCCGCAAATCCGATAGCTCGCCAAACCAATGATCGAACCTGTTAAAATCCTCAGCCATCGGATTCGCAACCCACGAGGCACTCGTCTCATTGAGTTTCTCATCGCCTGGAAAACAATTGGGTGCCCTTGGCACATATCAAGAATTACGCAGTCCTGCATGTGTATCTCCTATCCCACAATCTGTGTGACGTTGGCGGTCTTAACTAAGACCATACCTCGGAGGGGGGAGAGTGTAAGGCCATACCTCGGATGTTGGTGCATCTGTATTCCGTTCATTCACAGCTGCAAGTGCTTCAACTGCACCTGAATCCCTTGGGAAGGTGCCAGCTAGAGTGACAAGGGCTACTGGTGCAGACATGACAACTGTACATGATTCCATAATAGGGTGTGAAATATCGTAACCGTGTCATCATGTGGCAAGGGCTACTAGTGCGTGATAACAACTGTACATGATCCCCTAGTGAGTGTTCCCATGTTGGGCTGAGGCGGTTAAAGGGAGGAAATGGTGGTGGAAGTTTAAGAGGCAAAGAGGGCGAAATGACGGATGGAGAGAGGGGTGTGTTGGAGCCAGGTGGCAAGGCCTTTTGTGTACAACGCTTTGTTTTGCTGGGCTACGTGGTGGGCTGAGTAGCGACCTATAGAATGTAAGAGGGTTTGCTTGTTGGATGTGTGCATGCTTGGTGTGTTGTACATTGGGCCACCTGGTTTGCAGGTTGGTTGCATCGACCTTTTATGGAGGGAAAGGATGAGCTGCAAGGGACATCTCTTGTACATAGGATAGCTGGCAGTAAGCTGACTCCGCTTGATTGCTTGTTTCCTCATGTAATGGATTTAGAGTGTGTTCCTACGAACCTCCTCCCAGGCAGCCTCCTCCCACTCTCGTGCGCTGCACTGCCACCAATTTTGACAGAAATTGTTCAGCGTGGTTCCGCGTGCTAGGATGCGAGGCTAGGCTTGCCGAGATTAATGGACGTGTTTTTGAAACTCCCTTCAGACGAAACTATTTTCAGACACGCGAAAATCTGTGCAGGGCAATTTTGATGCGAGCTGTTTTTGTGCGGTTTAGAATGGTGGAACGCAAATACGAAATGGGCTAATTCTGAATGGGGGTACAGGTAACTGTGAACACGCTCTCAAGGTATTGCGCGAGTCTGGGAAGGGGTTGTCTAGGAAGAGGTTCATAGGAACATGCTCTTAGTATATCACTTCAACATCGGTGCAAAGCTAGAGAAAGTGTGGTAGCTTTCCAAGTGGGTAGATCATTTGGAGCACCACCTTCAGAGCAAAAGATGCATGCACAGCAAAATGGGAGAGGAGGGAGTTACATGCAAAAGAAGAGAGAAGTCTGAAGCAGGGAGCAAGTGGTGGCAGGAAGGAGGGGCAACAGTGGCAACTCTGACAGCATAGTAGTATAACGCCTACATTTAGGCATCTAGACAACATTGCACAGTGGCGCTTTGAGTTTGGCATTGTTGCTGTGACTAGATTCTTCATCAGGCCCCCTTAGCTTCTTTGTAATAAGGATGGTTGAAGGGAGGGAGTGTGGGGGGGGAGGATGTTATGGATGTTACACTGTAGTTAGCGTTTTGTAACATGGATTTCCAGAAGCAAAAACTTTCCATGAGATGTTGTAGGTTGAAAAACAGGGGAAGAATCTACAAGAACAACCCATTTATAAAGCAGCATCAGATGCTGAAGAAGAAAAACAAGAAAAAAAGGAATACCATGTCCAAAAAACAAAGGTTAGTCATTTGGATAGTACACATGAGGCACACAGAAAAGCTACTTGGTGGCCGTAGCCTTCCTGCTTGCACGTTTCTTTGCTGGAGTTGGCTTCCTTGTGGCCGAGGAATAATTAAAAACAGCCTTGGTTCTTTGCCTTTAGTGCCCTTTTCTTTGGATTCTTCGCATTTGCAGTAATATTTTTCGATGCTTCTGGCTCCATTGCTTAGGAAGCCCTTCTGGCGTCATCTTCTAGACAGTGATTCTATTCGCATTGGGCTTGGCTGTGACCGTTGAAGGCTTGGTAATCTTCTACTTCACTGGCGCCATGAACGCAGCCAGGCTCTGCAGCATCATGATGGCTTGTACTCCTAGAATGCTTATGATACAGTAGTTTCAGTGTGGCTCCTCATAAATATCGCTGCGCAGTGACACAGCAGTAGCGATTTACAACGTGAATACTAGGTTCACATGAGGAGTTGCACAACTCTAGCATCATCAGAAAGGTCATCTTCCTATAGTATGCTCCAAGCAAAAGTTCGCGACCCAATTAGTCACGTGAATAATGACAATACGAGCAGGTGCAGTTGAATAGGCACTTCTAGGACTATAAATAGCCATGTATCTTTCACTATTATTATCCTTGTCATTTATTATTATCTACCTATACAAGATGTAAGTCTTCTGCAGACTTCAATCATCTAATGATTCTATCGACGTTAGATGTTGGACCAACTAAGTACTTTGGTTACTTTGATATGTTATTATCAACAAGTAGAATTCACCGTGACCATTTATCTAGCTTTTCTTTTGATTTCTTGGTTAGTAGCCTAGTCTTTCAGGTCAAATGACATACCACTAAAAATAAACATCTACCAATGTCTACCAAGGGGACCATGGGATTCTCATACTGTACTATAAACAAATATAGATTTATATGTTAGTTAGGTTATATTTGTTCTAGCCTAGCTAGGTCAGCTCTTAGAGGATACAACACCCACTCCTGTACTCTCTCGACATTTCTCCTTAGTCACTTTTTTATGCTACATTGATTTAGTATAGAGGTAGGGTTAGATTTTCCCTAGTGCCACGCTTTTACCGAAACAATTATTTTTTTTTTTATTTTTTTTTTTTCTCGCGCACCTCACGCTCTCAAATATCATGCTTCGTAGCTCCCCTCCCCCCCCCCCCCCCTCCCCCCCTCCCTAGCGCCCGTTTCGTTTTGTACGCCAGCCAGCGCGCTAGCCAGCCAACTCGCTAGCCAGTTTGCTAGCCAGCTAGCTAGCACGCCAGCCAGAGCGCCAGCCAACACGCTAGCCAGCAGCCATGCAGTTGCCACCACTAGCCAGCTCACAGTGCCACCGCCACCAGCCTGCTCGCCGCTGGCCCGCCGTCGCGGCCAGACACACCTACTTGCAGCCTCTTTTTGCCGCCACTAGCAGCCTCAAGCTGCCGTCCTTAGCTGCCACCATCTGCAGCCTCCTACTACGGTCTCCAGCAGCTCGCCGCTGCAGTAGCCGCTTGCGCCCTTGCTGCGGTCACCGTCACCGCCAGCCACCGCTATGGCGACCCCGCTCGCCGCTGCCCTCCGCCTGGACGCCGAGGGCCACGAGATTGGCTTCTCGGACTGGCTGGTCGCTCTCCGTTGCCAGCTCACGTCCACCCGCCAGGACTGCCAGGCCCTTGTGGCCCACAATTCGGGTACCTTAAATGCCTCCCCAGAGCCTGCTGCTCCTACTGCTGACGCGACGTCCGCACAGAAGACTAGTTTGCCCTAGGCGCCCTCTCTATCTTGCAGTCCCGCGATGTAGCTGCACATCTGGTTAGTCACTAGGGCCCTCCCCCCAGACGAGCAGAATCACTTTGAGATGCTCTATACTGCTTAGGGTATCTGGGACACAGTTGTCACTCGCTACTCCACCCAGTCCTCAGCCACCCTAGGTCGTCTAGTCCTGCCGTTTCTCTTCCGCAACCTAGCCTCCTTCTCCACTGTAGCGAACGTGGTCGCGCACCTCCAGGCCCTTGAGGCTCGCTGGCATGCAGCTTGCCCTGAGGAGCACCGCACCACCCACTTCCTGCCCACCTACATCACCCTATGCCTCCTTGCCACCAGTCTCCCTGACCGTCTTGCCCCTGCGCGATACGCACTCCTCGCTGTGCCCCCCACCTCCCTCACTATCGCTGAGTTTTCCTCCGCTCTGATGACGGTTAAGTCGTGCCTCCGTGCCATCGCTGACAGTACTGGCATGGTGGCAGTCCCCGTCTTTCAGGGCTGCTCTGCCCCCCACCTTCTTGTCTCTGGGGCCTCTGCCTCGGTTGCGGCGGCCACTGAGACTGCTGCGGCAGCCTCCTCGAGCCAGCAGGTCAAAGGCAAGGGCAAGGGGGGCAAGGGGCGTGGGGGGTCAGCAGCAGCGGGTGGTGGGGGTCCGGGTGCGGATGAAGAGGGTGGTCAGTCCGAGTCGGGGACTCTGCAGCAGCAGCAGCAGCAGCCGCAGCAGCAGCAGAGGTTGCAGCAGCAGCAGCTGCCGTGGGGGCTGGTGAGCCCTAGGGGTGGTGGTCATGGTGGAGGCCGTGGAGGTTGGGCCCTAGGGCAGTCGGTGCCCGCTATCGTTGGTGCCTGCTGACAACCTCTACCGCCGTGAGTTCGGCCCGCTGGTGCAGGTACCTCACTGGCCCACCCTGCTTCGTCGTGGGGTTCTTATCTTTGATATCGATATGATTCTGATAGATCAGGCATTGTATTCTCTGTATGCTGGTGGCTCTAGTGCTGCTGGTTCTTATTATCCTATTGTTTGTTGTCTAGGAGCCACTGCTGTGTGTAGTCTAGGATCCCCTGTTGTGTCAGGCGTAGACTCCCCTACTGCGTCAGGCATATGCTCTTCAACAACTGATGACTATTGAAACTTTCCTCTGCACTCGCCTGTCATTGGTATTGCTGGGATGCAATCAGTTGTGGCGCTTCAATCAGAAAATCGATTGGACGGCAGGTGAGTGCCCAGTGAAGTGCGCGAACGGATGGTGAAAATAACCAACATGGCGTGGAATGGATCTGATGTCGATCCGAGTCAATGTTATTATACTGATGCAGGGGTGGTCAAGAAAGTTGCTGAATTATTCACCCTCTATCGACATGAATCAATAGATGACGATGCACCAATTGGCATAAAAAAGAAACAGGTCCATAGTCCGTAAGGAATTGGTGAAACTGATTCGGCAACACACGGAGATATTTCCTGACGACCTGCCAAGTGGAGTGTCCCCTGAACAAACCCAAGACCACAAGATCAAGCTTGAGCCTGCCGCACAACCTACAGTATTGTTTGGATTTAATAGAGACTGACTCAGTCCGACCTCCAGGAACTTTGCAACAAGTTGGACTACCTGTTGGAGAAGGGGTTCGTTTGGCCAAGTACTTCTCCGTTCGTAGTGCCAATCATATTCAACCCAAAAAAGGATGGCGTACTTCGCATGTGAATTGACTATCGCGCCCTTAAAACCCGCAACCCAAGTGGTTCAAACGCACGACGTTTGAACTTGGGAGCGTGATTGGCTAAGCCAGTAAAAACATTCGCCAAGGCATGAAGTTTCGTGGTCGAGCTAATGAAGTGAATCGGCTGGGAAGCAGAAGTCAAACAAAGTTTGGAAAAAACGATCGGATTTTTTACCATCCGATCAAAGTCTGCTTTGATCAGACGATTGAGGCTGGTGCGCGAGCTGTGAGTGGTGGGCACCATTAGATTCAGATCTTGGGTTTTTGAATGGCTCTGACATCACCAAACTTCAAAGTCCCAAGTTGTACTACGCGACGAACTTGACTGAGTCCCCCAGCCCCATAGGCATGGTAACGCTCGCCCCACCCCCTTCAAACTCAGTGCGTTTGGGACGCGGGCTTTAGTCCGGTTACGATGAAGTCCCGCTACCGAATTTTGCATGCTGACGAGCTGATTGACCGACTTCGCAGGGCTCGCTACCTTTAGAAATTGACCTTTATGGCGGTTACCATCAGATACGAATCTTCGCTGATGAATGCCACAAGGCTGTATTTCATACTCGTTATGGGAGTAATGAATTTACAGTGATGCCATTTGGTTTAACAAATGCTCCTCGACTTTTCAACTGACAATGAATGGGGTGTGTCAGGGTCTATTCGACAAGTGTGTCATAATTGTTTTTGGATGGCATATTGATCTACTGCAAGACAAGGGTGTACTTAGTGAATTTGGAAGCGATTTTTCAACGATGGCAGCATAATCGCCTCATTACGAAGGGCTCCAAATGCATGTTTTTAGAAATTGAGTTGGAGTTATTGGGGCATGTCATATTAACAGAATGCAACAAAAAATAGATCAGAAATTTATCAGAGCCAATTAGGAGTGGAAGCCGCAGAAAATTCTTCAAAAGCTGCAATATTTATTTGTTTTCGTCAATTAAATATGGTGGTTTATGCCCAATATGGAGGGGCTAACCAGCCCACTGACCGAACTACTGCACACGGGAGCTGATAATGAGTGGGGCTGCATTAACGCGTGACAAAAGTATCTTAGCATGGCCACTGGTACTTCGTACAGCTGACCCAGAACGACCTTTCGAGGTCGCGACCAACGCAAGTGACATGGCCATCGGAGCAGTACAGTTGCACGATTTCAGCGATGGCCTTCTGCCAATTGCATACGAGTCAAGCCAGCTACAATTTGCTGAGAAGAACTACCTAGTACATGACAAGGAATTTGTGCCGATCGTGCATGCGTTTAAATTCATACGATGTTACCTGACATGAGTTGGCGTGACAATCAGGATAGACCACAAATTTCTATAGTACCCAAGGACACTGCCGAATCTCAATCCCTCGCAGATTCGCAGATTGGATTATCTGGCATAAAATTTCACGTATCAGATCATATACAAAAGGGGTGTCAATGCATTGCGGACGCCCTTCTCTAGACCGTCTGCCTAGACAGTTGTAGTTCTAATTTCCAAGATGAACATGGTGATGTGTGGACTATTTACCCTCGGATATTCAAACTTAAAGCCTATTAGGTACTCAAAGCCTACTTGGTACTCAAAGCCCTAAATGTATGATTCACCCCCCAAATCACCCGGCCCCAAGTGTATGACCCAGCCGCTAGCTTACCGGGGTCGAGAGCTATGATTCAACCCCGAACTTACCGGTCCACGGCTGCAGCGAGTGGTATGTGGTGTGCGAGTCAGGGCATGCTACAAGGTGGCACAAACAACATGGGAACACCTGCCCTTCACCTGCCCCCTCACTCGGCCATGGCTGCGACGAGTGGTATCTGGTGTGTGCCACTAGCAGCCCCACCTCCTCCCCCACCTCTTGTGCCACTGCCTCCTCCAGGCTCTTCCTCGACTGTTGAGAGTGAAGTGGGGGGTGGGGAAGGGAAGAGTGGATATGGGAATAAGCGAGCGATAACCCACGACAAAGCCCCCACCTCTATTTGCTGCCACACCTCCAACCCCTTTTCGCAAATGGTGCCCATCAACAAGTAACAGCGTCGAAGGGCGCCTAATGCGTAAGTGTGGGAATTGATCGGATTTGGGTCCCAAGCTAGCATCTACTTCACGGATTACTTGTTTAATAGCTCCACGATTTAAATTTATCTGGACATGTCGAGGTTGATAATACTCTGAAGAAACTTGAGCAATTTTATGACTGGTCGGGCACTGTGACGGACGTGCTGAGATGCGTAGTTACATGTCGGATCTGCCAAGCAATGAAGTTATCACATCAGCAGCCGGCCGGACTGTTGTAGCCCAATGACCAAGCTTCACAAAACACACTGCACATGTTCATACGCAGTGTGTTTGAACCATTTGGGTTGCGTGCTGTGATTACTTGCTTTGCAATACTGAGTATTGTGTTTAGTACAGCTTGCGCATGCATTCCCAGGCATAGCTAGAGCAGGAGAACCTTTGAAATATTGAACACCAAGTTGCTCAGAAGGTGGGAGGTTTTGCACTAGTAATGTGTAAGCCATTAACGAGTGTTTGTAGTAATGCACTTTCTCATCCATTGTGCTTGCTTCGAAACACTTGACTGTGCCATCGGAGCATCTCCAGATAGTTATGGACTGCTCTAAAAGTTTCAACTTAGATCTTCAAGTATAGAAGTCTCTGCAGTCAAAGTGGAGACTTCAGCTGTGAAATGGTAAGGAAATCTCCTTAATGAACAACAGATTGAGCATTGAAATGGTAGCTCAATATGTGATTGTTGTTGATGATGTGCCCGTCCACCATATAAGGCAAAAGATTTGACAAATTCTTTGCCTTGAGCAAAGGCTCTAGCATATTTAGAGTTGTCCATGCTTCTGGGTTGCTGAGTGCAAGAAGGCTGATTATGTTGCTACTATTGTTGTTGATGTTGTTGTAGCTGCTGACTAGTCATGATTGTAGTGAAGTCGAGAATCTGAACGCGTTATAGGAGATTCCTGAAACGCCGCAAAGTCTGTTGAGAATATACATTATTAGTATTCAAGCTGTGTATACTGATTTAAAATTAGGAGGTGGTACACAAGGCTTATTTTATCAGAGTAAATCACTCTGATTCTCTGAAAATCAGAGTCGTTTTTGAAAACCACTCTGATGGTCCTGGGTAAAATTTTGAAAGTATAAGTTTTCTCTGATTTATCAGAGTTGGCCTATGTACCACCCTGAAGAGTTTTCAATGGGAGGGATGCTCCTAGATTTTCCCCTGTTCTCTCGGTATTCGGCTAAGTCCTCCGACTGCCAGTCACACCCCTCCCATACCCTACGTACCCTGGATAATTTTGACGAAGTCCTTCGCAACCCGCCTCATCCCCGCCGTAACCTGGAAAATTTCGGCTAAGTCCTCTGTAACCAGTCACAACACACTTATACCCCACGCAACCCAAGCACATTCCTCCTTCCCACACCCAACCCAACCTAGCCCAGCTGTGTTCAGTGCTGTTTGACTAGCCCTTACCATCAATCATGCTACATTTCACGTGTGTAACTTGGCACGGGGTAGACACGTCAACATTGCAGCAAAGGCGATTGGTACAGCACATGCGCCAGCCAATCACTCGCGTATTGTTTCTGTACTTCACTCACAGGCAGACAGGATTGGCTGTTGTTATTCCCACGCGAAATGCCTGCCAGCACGAGATGCAGTGCTGACTGAGGACGCGTTTTGTACCTGAGGCGAGCCCTAAGGTAAGAATTCGGGGCATCAAATATAGGTACGGCGAGATCCCCTAAGCCAGCACTTTGGGTCATCTGGTCCGTCAAACTGATGCCCCGAAGTCCTGCCTAAGGACTCCCCGAGTACGGAACGTGCCCTGTCGAAGTATTTTGGAGCAGAGCCTGGATGATTTTTTTGGCAGAACCCGGCCGAGACATCCCAGTTTCCAGCCGACTGTACTGGGCAGATTTCGGCCCAAATCTCTATAAAGCTACACTTTTCAGCGTTCATTCAGCACAAGTCTTGGGCACGGAATTGTAGGGGTTGTGTATATGGCACGCGCCTAGAAAAAAAAAGTATGGTGCGATTTGGCAGTCTTCCGGACAACCCACTGTAGAGAGGACAACCCACACAAAGGACAACCCACTTCTTGTACCCCCCTCTCTCTCCTAATCGACCCTCTTTTCTCTCGTCTCTTTTCTTCCTACCTAGCTAAAACCTCTCCTAACACATAGTAACATGACATTTCTGGTGATACAATAGTTGTGTGACTCCATTCTATTGTTCACTTCTTGACTCAGTACTGATTGTGTCACTGTGCAACGATCTTTATCAGTAGTGACCGAATTCCAAAGGTCACATAAATGTTTTGGCAGGACACGTGGGCTCGGTACGACACACGAATTCCATTGTCGTCCGCAATTCACCCTCAAAGGGAGAAGGCAAAGCAGACCAATCTAGCAACGGAGCAAACCAGACCGAAAATTGAGCAGTTGATTCTCACAAACTATATGGATCTCAACAAATGGGAGGGTTGCCCATGCTAGAATTTTCCTACAACAACACACCCTCAGCCATGGCTAATCACTCTCCTTTTTACCCAAAATATGACGTCAAAAGTCAAGTTCAAAGATCGTAGCAAGTTGTAGAAGAACTTCCAGTAGCCGGTGACAAAGCTATCGAATTCATATGAAAAGCCAATTTCGTTGCCTGGCACTGCGCCGAACTTCATGAACGGAATACTTCTGTCACCTGATCAATTAGTCCTTGTGTACACAAAGAATTTACGACTGAAGATAGCGACGAAGCTGCGACCTCCTTACAATGGGCCCTTTAAAATTATGCTGACGCCACTGAATGCTCAACTACGACTACTTAACGAATGGCGAATTTATAATTCGTTCCATCTCAGCTTGTTGTGGTCTTTCGTCACCGACACGTTGGATGTCGTTCGACAAAAAATATCCCATGATGTATGGTCGACAGCTGAGTCAGTCATCAGGCCAATGAAATTCATGAGTCATCGGTACCACATTGGCTCTCAAGGATGAGGCATTGACTTTCTGATTCGATGGACCAATCATACCAGAGAGGACGTCATGTGGGTGCCCTTAGACTAGGTACTGTCACTTTTGGTTCTTGGGGATTATTTATCCCGCATCCGCATGACCGATAATGATCACCTTCGCTCTGAGGGGGAGTAGCGCAAGGAATTGCAATTCCTTACCGAGCTGTACTGCCTGGGCACATGTTAGCAAGGCGATTTACCCTGTTTACTCTGATTTTCAGGGTGCTCGGAGCATGCTGGTCGGAAATTTTGGAGTACGATTTTTTTTAACTCTTCCGTTTTCATAGTACACTTTGGTAACGCCCTGTAAATTCTAGAGTGCCTTTGTTTCCTGCCCTGACTGGGAAGGGTGGCCCAAAATTTCACCCGGACCAGTGTTAACTGTATTATAGCCCCCCTGGACAATGTACTCCCCTAGTACCCGACAATTTTCATGGGGGGCCGACTGCTGCAATTATTACCCCGCCTGACGACCTTTATGACAGACTGCCAATGAGTGTCCTTGCTGAATGTCTTGCTGCAGCAATGCTGCCTCCGCTGCGTGTTGCCAACGGTATGCATTGGTCAGAGTTAGGACCAATGCTGCCTTTCCACCACTGTTTTGTGCTCCGGAGAAACCATATGCTTCATGCCTTGGACACGCCATGCACTTCCTTCCCTTCCATCCCAAACTTGGTACTCCTTGTACATCCCTCGCTTCAGACCGAGCCCTCCCTGTCACTTTCTTCTAAACTCCTTCATAGTTTAGCTGCTGCTAGTGCCTCTCTGCTCCGCGGCTATATCAACGGCCCCTGGAAACACTGCAGATGGCAGTGACCAAGGTAGTGATGAGCCCCCCGATAAGACGACCCCGCCGCTAAGCGGGCTTGATTTTTTATGTGCCGCAGTAGCCCGCAAGCAACCGAGTGGCACCGTAGCCATGCCACCGCCATCGCGGTGTGACGAGCCCGCAGCTACGCGTAAGGATCCTGTTGACTGGCCGATGGAGCCGACGTCCGCGGATGCCGAACGTGAATCCCCATCTATGTCTCAACAAGCAGATGCACCCAGATCTCTCGTGAACAGCCCCTCACCCACAGCAGTGCCGTTCCTCTTCACATCGACACAAGGAGTGAAGCGCGTTGGGACTTCACGGAAGCAGCAGAAGTGGAAGCAAGTGCGACTGACCTTCTGCCGCGAGCCTGCCCCAACACAAGTGCCGTCGCAGGAAGACTCATGCCTAGTTGAAGTGATGGCTGAGACACTAAATATTGAATATGAATACGCTGAAGCTCATCGGCATTTCATTAATTCCTGGTTTGGCATGTTTGCATGCCTTGATTTATGCAAGGCAAATGATGGCTGTCCCACCCTCATATGCACTGTTTGTCAAGAGCACGGCATCAACGGGCAGGACACGAACTACGGCCGTGTTGGCGAAGGCGCGCATGATCTCCAGGTGGGGAGCATGCGGATTCACCAGGGTTCCACCGCCCACAAAGACACTCTCGCAACCAAGCTTTCGAAGGATAGCAAGGTTGCGTGTCAGACAAAGGTGGAGGAGAACGAGGCACTAGACTCTGCCACGCTACATCCGATAACTGCGTTGCAGACAGCTGTCTTCATGTGCTGGTCAGAAGCCCCAGATCAGCGTAGCGCTTACTTCTCAGAGTAAGTAACACGTCACTGTTATGCCGAGGTGTTGTTCTCATGTGGGTTCCTAATATGTACTCGGCGGTATATTCTGATCTTCCTACCAATGCCATGTTTCTATATCGGTTGCATGATAGGTACGGCTTCGTCAAGATGGTGAAGTGCGTGTCGAAGTACCTTCGAGAGGAGCAGCTGCAGCACGTCGTGAAGAGCGACTACGTTGGGATCTCTATCGACGAAATCACGGACCGAAGCGGGGCAAGCACATGATTGCCTATGTCATGTACATCAAAGAGACTCAAGTTGTCACCGAGTTCCTGACGTTTTTGACGGTCGAGAAATGTGATGCGACGTCGCTGCAAACGGTCCTCGTGGCCTACCTGGAAATAGTCGGCATTGATTTGAACAAGATCGTAGGGATTTCGACAGATGGCGCATCTGTCATGATGGGAGAGTGCACGTGTGTGGTCGCTCAGCTCCGCGCACGGATTCCGCACCTCGTGTCGTCACACTGCATCACTCATCGGAAAAAAACATCCTAGGTGGTATATGCTATGTGCGTTACCATGCTAAGGTTTGCATCTCAAGGGTTGAGTATGTACTAACTGCTCTTGCCCTTTCCCCACCCGCCCTCCAACTCCCCGCCGCCAGGGAGGCGCTCGCCGTGAAGGACGCGATGACTCTAGTTGCCGAGTTCTCAGTCATCCTTGGTCATACCCGGTCATACGCGCTCTCTCCGACATCCTTGGTCGCAGCTCCGTGTGGAAGTGTCGATTTGAGAGGCTTCAAGGGTCACTGTGCAACACAAATCTAGAGCTGCGAGGGATATTCCACGTGTGCTAGCTCTCCCGTGGCGAGGCTATCATGAGGCTCGTCGAAGTTCTTCTAGCAGCAATCGCGCTCCTGAAGGAACACAAGCACCCGTTGTACCAAGTGGTCATCTCTTTCAAATTTAATCTCATGCTGTTGTTCCTTGCAGATGTGCTGAAAGAGATGAATAACATGAACAAGCTTTTCTAGCAGTGCCTGGTGAAGTCCTCATCACCGGATCTCTCTATAGTTGTTGTCGTTTCCTTCCATATTTTGTGGCCCAGACCGGCCTCTGTTAATCCCTTGTTTGTCTCCCCGATTCACAGGTCGACATCACCTTGGTCGCGGGGGAGGTCGAGACCATGCACGTAATGCTTTCGTAGCGGTACATCAAGTATGGGGCAGTATTCGGCAATTATCAGTCCCCGTTGCTGAAGACGTTCCTGGAGACTTACGGCACGGGCAATAGGCGCAACACTGTGGAGGGAGTGGACAAGCTCGGCAATGCGATGGAGCACACCTTCACCATGCATGAGCGTGACCTAGATGAGTTTCCCACGGGCAATACGATCGCCTCTTCAATACAGGTATCGAGCGAGTATGCAAGGGCCTTGAAGGGCAACCTCGGCTCACGCATGGCGGACCTCTCCAAGCTGGATGGCACGAAGCTGTTCAAACCCGACGTCTACCCAGAGGATCCGGTGGTCTGCGCCCGCCGGCAGAAGGAGTGGCTCGGCAAAATGGACACCATGTTTGATGGAAAGCTCCCATATGATGCCTCGGGTTGGGTCTGTCTTCTGCTCTTTCCTTGTCATCCCCTCCCCCTGTTCATCCACATGCCCAACGCCGACCACTGCGGTCTGAACTTCTACAAGTCTCTGTCCAACATGCTGCTGACGGCAAATCGGATCAGCTCCTATCCGAACCTCGTGAAGCTGTGGCAGGCTGTGGCTGTTTTGCCCCTCAGCATAGTCGAGTGTGAGCGCGGCTTCAGCCGCCAAAATCTCATCAAGAGCTGGAACTGCAACTGCCTGGCGGATTCGTGCTTGGGGGACCTCATGACCGTCTCGCTGTTGGAAGATGAGACTGGCTGGCTCGCAGTGGTTGACCTTTGGTTTAACAAGCCTCGACAGCAGGCTAAGGATCTCACCCCACTCCCCCTCCTGTCTATTCCTGCGGAAGCTCTAGTAGCAACCCCAAGCCTGCGGATGATAAAGTGTTACTTGTTCCTGGAGTGCTCAATATGGAGGACAGTTTTAATGGCAACATCTTGAATTCACTGTGCAGTAGGCATGCAAACCATACACATGCTAAACATTGTAATACCAAGTCCCAAATAGATGATAGATTGCGACAAAATTTTATCCTGAACAGAAAGTTTGAACACTCAAAACACCCAGCAAAACCTAGGGTGCGCTTGTCAACGACCCTGATGCAAAACTGTAAGGCGGGGCGCTGGCCCTGACTAGAAAGGCTTCCCTATGTAAGAATTTGAAAAAGGGTGCAAAGGACTAAGTATAGAACTTGCAGAAACAAGTACTTGAAGTAGAAAATAATACTGGAAGTACCTCCAATAACAGCCAGAATTAACAAGTTGTAACACAAAAATCAGCATTACAGCCTTGTGATACTTCAAGACTTGAGCAAGGATCTTTGCTGGAATGGTAGACTAGTAAAACAGCGAAAGTCTTAGAACTTGTAAGTGTTGACCAGAATTTATTGAAGAACAAGTTAATAATTGAAGTCATACAAGCTACTCCTATATTTGCTAAAGGTATATGATCGGTAATGTACCTGTCCAAAACTACTTGCGCTATGGACAATAATCGCTACTGAAAGGGCACAACTGTTCGCGTGACTAAAACGGCCTGCTAGCGTAATCATCGAGACGAGCGCTATTTGCTGACGTCATTCTATGGATGCTAGGTACAGTATAACTCCGACAATATCTATGTTAGGTACTGTCTATCTAGTGCTTTTGTGTGTGTTTGAATGGTGTATCACAATGTGGTTTGTGTCGGTCAAGACATTAGCGAGTTTTTACAACTCGCATGTCAAGTCGTCTTTTGCGTGTCACATGTGTTTTTTCTATTTTGTCAAGTGTGAAGTGTCCATCGCGTCGCAGGTGTGTGCAGCAAGCCCCCATCAACTCAAGAAGAAATTATCTTCGAGAACCAAGACCAAGAGCTCAAAATTTCAAGCCCAAGGGACGCGGATAAATATTAAATAGTGAAAATAGTAACGCTACTTCGTGTAGTGTTACATTTCACTTCGTGTAGCTCCTTGGAGGGTTTGTTTCGAGACTCTTCATGGTTGGGGACTCTGTGGTGGTGTACCACCAACCTGGACCTCGGCTCTTGGGGTATGTAGAGGCTGGGAGCCATCTCCATCTCGAACTCTTCTTGCTAAGTTTGTACTCCTAAGACTATAGTGGCTACTGTACCTCCTGCCAGTCAAACCGCCATAGCGTCGTCAAATCTTCATGTAATTTTATGATTCAACTTGCTGCGGATAGGCGACAGCAACGCGCTCCAGATCCAATATACAAATTACTGTTTGAGGCATACATCAGATAGGCATCATCATTTGAAGCTGTCTGACGGAATTCTGACTGTGCACAATTTCTCTCATTTTAGGCACATCTGAGCCTATTACGATTATAACAAGTGGTATCAGAGCCCCTTGGAGCATTTCGACCATGCCTAGAGCTGAGGAAGGGGGTGGCAGAGGTGCTGGAGGCAGAGAAGATGCCCAAGCACAAGGTCAATACCAAGATCCACCCGTTGCTCCGGTGCAACCTAGCCTTGGACCCTCTAGGGATGAGCCTAGAGTGTTTGGCCTTGACAAGTTCAACGGTGACAACTTTGGTGAGTGGTCCTTCAAGATGGAGAACATCTTCGACCACTAGGATCTGCTGGAGGTGATGGAAGGAACGGAGAAGCGCCCCGAGAACGACCCGGAGAAGAGCCCGCGGGTGCGGAAGAGCGCACAAGGCTACCTTCTACTTGGGCAAGCGTTGGGGAGCAGCAAAATCCGTCACATCAAGCCTTTTCAGCATGAACCAGCAAAAGGACCAAAGGCATGGGCTGCTCTCAAGGGTGTACACGCTCCTGCAACAGCGGCGATGGCTGTGGTTATGGAGCGGCAAATGGCGGCACTTCGAATTGACGAAGGCGAACCGGTGGAGGAAGGAGTGCAGAAATTTTTCAACTTGTTTACACGGCTTGAAGGAGCTGACCTAAACTACAGTGACCTTCAAAAGAAGACCAAGCTGCTGGCCTTACTTCCGGACTCATGGTCCTCGCTTATCATCAACCTAAATCGAGATCTGCCCTGTCTCTCACTCGAAGATGTGAAGCGGGAAATCTTACAAGAATATTTCCGCCCTCGCGAATTGGCGGGTCCCGATGGTGCCCGAGTTGCAAGCATGGGCCGTGGGCATGGCCGTGGAAGGGGCACAGGGCGAGGAGGAAGATTTGGCAGCAGTAACTTCAATGGAGGCCGTGGTAATGGAGGATATGGCAGCAACAACAACAACAATGGCTACGGGCGTGGGCGTGGTCGATTTGATGGCGAATGCCACTTTTGCCACAAGACCGGCCATATGTGGAGAGATTACTTCAGATTGCTTGAAGGATGGACCCCTTCTCAAGGCCAAGAGGGCAGAAGAGCAAGGGAAGGAAGAGGCAGAGGTCGTGGAGGCCGTGGTGGTCGAAGAAGCGAAGCGGCAAGCATAAAATGTGGAGACTACGAGACGGGCCCGAGTGAAGATCGATTCCCGGGCCAATTCTTGGAGGGACCAGCAAGGCGTGTAAAACCAAGGAGAGTGGTGCAGCAGCCAAAGGTGGTGGAAATGATGAGGAGAAGCAAAAGATAAGCAAAGCAGCAGCGGCAAAGGAGAAAGGAGAGAGCTTGTGGGGCACAATTGCGAGTGCCGTTTTCTCCAAGCCGACTTCCGCTATGGGAGAGTGTGATTGGCTGACCTTGCATCGGCGAATGGGGCATGTGGCATTGCCCATTTTGCAGCAGATAGTTAAGCAAGAGATGGTCAGTGGGATACGTGTCACGGGGGAGCCCAATGAGGTGCTTGGCTGTCCAACATGCATGCAAGCCAAGTTCACCCGCTACCCGTTCCATAGCTCGGAGACAACGGCGAAGGCACCACTTGATGAGGTGGTGATGGATGTGGTGGGCCCCTTGAAACTTGGAGCTGCTGGAGCAGAGTACTTCCTCACCATTGTGGACATCTACACTCGCATGAACTGGGTGTATGTGCTGCCCAAGAAGAGTGATGTAGCTGAAACGGTGAAGACCGATTGGTTGCCGATGGTGGAGCGGCAACAAGACCGGCTTGTGAAGGCATTCGCACTGACCGTGGGGGAGAGTTCCTGAGCAAGGACTTCTCAACTTGGCTGAAGAATCAGGGCATAAGGCACTCTCTTACCATGCCCTACTCCCCTGCAATGAACAGCATCGCCGAGCGTGCGAATCGGACACTCACGGAGACGGCTCGGGGACTTCTCATTGAAGCCGGTCTACCGAATTACTTTTGGCCGGATGCGGTGCGGCATGCTTGTGTGGCCAAGAACAGAGCCTTGACTCACGTGGGAGAAAACAAATGGGTGCCCTATGTGGAGTGGATTGGAAGGAAGCCGAAGGTGGATATGCTTCGGGTGTTCGGGTGCATGTGCATGGCACTTGTGCCTCAGAAACTTTCGCACAACAAGCTTGATGCCAAGGCAACATGGGCCGTGCACCTGGGCATGGCTCAAAACAACAAGGGATGGCTTCTTTGGGACCCATTTACCAAGAAGTTCCTGGTGAGCAGAGATTGCAAGTTCATGGAGAACTTACCGTACAAGGAGTGGAAGGGGGAGAACCAAGCGAAGATTGGTGTGCGGCTTGGAGAGGTGAAGAGTACCGGCTTGGAGCATGTGGAGCTGCCGTTGGAGCTGAGTAGCAGCAGCACAATCTTGAGGCAATCTCCCCAAATGAATGGGGATGAGGAGGACGAGGAGGTGCAGCAAGGTGATGAGCCTGCACCGCCACTTCCGCCTCGTGCTACAAGTGCTCACGGGAACCGACCAGATTTACCGCAACGCCATGAGAGCATTCAATTCCCTGCAGCAGAGGAGGAATTAAGGGGGAGAAGGAGAACTCAGCCCCCCAATAGGTTGAGCTATGACCGGCTTGGAGGACTAGCCAACTCAACCTTGACCGGTTCGGCTCTCATGCTAGGCGATGATGCGGAAGATGAAAGTGAGGAGTGCGCCTTTGCTTTCTTCTCTCCGGTGGAGATACCGGGGGAGCCTACAAATCCCAAGGAGGCTTGGGAGGGCCCCAATGGGAAGGAGTGGAAGAAGGCCTCAGATGAAGAAATGGGGAGCATCATAGAGAACGACACATTTGACTTGGTGAATCTACCTCAGGGGCCGAAGGCGATCTCTTCCAAGTGGCTCTTCAAGCGCAAGACCGACGCCGACGGCAACATTGAGCGCTACAAGAGCAGACTTGTAGCCAAGGGGTATCAGCAGCAAGAGAAGAAGGACTACAATGAAATGTATGCCCCTGTGGTGAAGGGTTCTACCCTTCGAACCCTCTTCGCCGCGGCGGCCATCAAAGGATGGGTGGTGAAGCAAATGGATATAGTAACGGCCTTCCTCAACGGCGTTTTGGAGGAAGAGACCTATATGGAGCAGCCAGAGGGGTACAATGATGGGAGTGGCAGAGTTTGGAAGCTGAAGAAAGCACTCTATGGCCTCAAGCAAGCCCCTAGGCAATGGTACATCAAGCTGCGGGAAGTCTTGGAGGCGATTGGCTTCACTCCCTCAACGGCCGATCAATCCTTGTCCATGCTTGGCGAGGGGGAGCAGAGGAGTTTCATGGTGGTTTATGTGGATGACATCCTCATATTCTCACCCTCCTCTGACCTTGTAAAAGATGTGATGCTGAAGCTTCAAGACAAGTTCAAGTGCAAGACCCTTGGTGACGTCAACTACTACCTTGGGCTCCACATTGAGCGAGATGTGTAGAAGCGGTGGATGCGAGTGCATCAAAAGATGTACTTGGAGGCATTGGCTGCAAACTTTGGGAAGAGTGAAGTTCATGTGGCTACTCCTCTACCCTTGGGGTTCAAGTGTATGAAAGGACCAGCAGAGGAAAGTGTTGGTGAAGAGGAGAGGCGGCGTTTTCACTCCTTGGTGGGCAGCCTCATGTATGCGGCCGTTCACACAAGGCTGGATGCAGCCTTTGCTACCGGGCAGCTGGCTAGGGTATTCCAGACCCCTAATGAAGAGCAGGTAGCAGCTGGAGAGAGAGTGGCCAAGTACCTTGGCCAAACAGCAACTGTTGGACTGCAATACTCCGCGGCGGCACAAAGGCGTCAAAAGGGTGCGGATGGAGTTGAACCCCGGAGGCTCTTTCTCACCGCCTTCTCTGATGCATCTTGGGCATCAGAACCAGAGGACATGACAAGTGTGGGGGGCTTCATCTGCTGTGTTGGTGGAGGATCAACAGCTTGGGAGGGCAAGAAGCAAGTGGACCAAGCATTGAGCTCGGTGGAGTCCGAGTACATGGCACTCTTCGTGCCGTAAGGGAGGTTGTGTGGCAACGGCGTTTGCTAGCTGAATTGGGGGAGGAGCAGCAAGGACCTACCCCACTCTATTTTGATAGCCAGGGTGCTATTGCATTGGCTAAGAACCCGGTTTTTCATGGCCTTACCAAGCACATGAAGGTGAAGTGGCATTGGGTGAGGAGCATGGTAACCGCGGGTGAAGTGGAGTTGCACTACGTGAAGACAACGGCACAGCATGCTGATATGATGACCAAGAGGCTGGTTGAGCAGCAGCATTGGAAGTGTTGCAAGCTTGCTGGGATGGCTCTGAACTAAGGGGAGCAGATTCTAAGGCCAACAATTCGAGGGGGAGTTTGTTGGTGCAACCCTATGGCTTGCACTCGGCTTGTCGTCCTTGTTTGTGTGTGTGCATGCATGGCATGGAATGAATTGTGAGTCTATGTCATTGCTATCTAGTGCTTGTGTGTGTGTTTGAATGGTGTATCACAATGTGGTTTGTGTCGGTCAAGACATTAGCGAGTTTTTACAACTCGCATGTCAAGTCGTCTTTTGCTTGTCGCATGTGTTTTTTCTATTTTGTCAAGTGTGATGTGTCCATCGCGTTGGAGGTGTGTGCAGCAAGCCCCCATCAACTCAAGAAGAAATTATCTTCGAGAACCAAGACCAAGAGCTCAAGATTTCAAGCCCAAGGGACACGGATAAATATTAAATAGTGAAAATAGTAATGCTACTTCGTGTAGTGTTACATTTCACTTCGTGTAGCCCCTTGGAGGGTTTGTTTCGAGACTCTTCATGGTTGGGGACTCTGTGGTGGTGTACCACCAACCTGGACCTCGGCTCTTGGGATATGTAGAGGCTGGGAGCCATCTCCATCTCGAACTCTTCTTACTAAGTTTGTACTCCTAAGATTATAGTGGCTACTGTACCTCCTGCCAGTCAAACCACCATAGCATCGTCAAATCTTCATGTAATTTTATGATTCAACTTGCTGCTGATAGACGACAGCAACACGCTCCAGATCCAATTTTCAGATTACCATTTAAGGTACACATCAGATCGGCATCATCATTTGAAGCTGTCTGACGAAATTCTGACTGTGCACAATTTCTCTCATTTTAGGCACATCTGAGCCTATTGTGATTATAACAATCACAACACTCCCCTTCATTTCTGGAAGTCCGATAGTGTCACTACTTGATAATTCCGCAGAGTTCGTTGCAATGTTGGCGATAAAATCCGCAGCCATTTCATTGGTCGAGTAGTAGACCAATCGCATTCTCCCCTTCTCGACTTCATCTTGATGAAGAAGTAAAATGTTTATCGTCCTGTTGGCGAAACCGAGTTGGTGCGCAATTCTTATAGCGCTTTGGTTGTCGCACTTCAGGGTGAATTGTGTACTTGTTGTAAGTTTCGCTTCCTCCAGTAGCTCTTGTAGATAGAGACCTTCGCGAGTAGATGTGCAAGCAGCTATGAACTGAGCTTCTGCAGATGATGGAGCTACGAGCTCTTGCTTTTGTAGAATTGAATGAGATAGTCACAATAGGTTCAAGACGGTAGATAGCCGGTGCAAGATCGACGATTGGAAGTATCTGCTGCATGGTCAGCATACCTGTTGAGATATAGAATATTTGTAGTTGTGACTTGATAGGTAAGTCCAACTTCAGGTGTCGAAATGAAATACTGTAGAGCACAAAGAAGATCTAGCCAATTCTCCCCCTCAGGTCGACGCAAAAATTGTGCGAGCTGGCTAGCCGCATAGGCGAGATCCGGACGACATGTTACAGCTGCGAATAGAAGACAACCCAGCTGCTGCTGATAACGCTATAGTTCAGTGCTATCAAGTGGAGTGGTATCGGGTTTGTAGTGGTATCAGATTTGTAGTTCGTAGGTAGAGTTCGCTAAGGTGTGGTAACGGTTGAAGGCATGAGGTTTAAGCGTGCGGCTAGGGTAGCTGCGCACTTGGAAGCTGAAAGATGAATAGTGGTTGGTGTGCGGTGAATGTTAAGACCAAGAAACGGTGTGACAGTAGGTGTGATGGTGATCTGTAGAAATCGTTGAAGGGTTTGTTCGAAGGAAGTAGCAAGGGAGTTAGTGGTGGTGATGTAGAGTAAGTCGTTGACATAGGCGACGAGTAGGATGTATTCAAGATTGTCGATAAGTAAATACATTCCTTGGTCGTGTGGGAGTTGACGAAACCAGGTAGTTAGTAACTGACTGTGTAGATACTGCTGCCATAGGCTTGGAGCTTGTTTAATGCCGTAGAGAGACTTTCTGAGACGGCAAACGCTGGGAGGGTTAGTTTCATAAGAATGTGTTGATAGGTGCATATAGAAATGCATAGGCAACGCCACATAAGTCAGAGAGCAAAAAGGTTAGCCAGCGGAGCTCCTGTGCCGCCATGGCACCGTCATAGATCTTAGCCTCACAGCTAGACTGGGCAACAGACAAGGAGCGAGTGGACCTTCACGAGATGGCACCTGCTCCGCCGTGGTGTTAGGATCTATGATATGGACATGGACGAGATTAGCTCTGCTTTGTATGTGCTGTATGTCGATGACTCTAGTGTGACTGGTTCCTATTACCCCTTGTTGCCTAGTGTAGGTGTGCCTAGTTCAGTGTCCCCTGCTACGACAAGCATAGGATGTTACAATAACGCAATGAATAGAAGGCAGAGGGAACAAGGAAGATATAGGGTTTGGTTTGTACTCCCTAAGAACACACACCTATTCTAACCTATAACTTCTACATGCAAATGTATGTATAAGTTGACACACCCCGTAGGCTAGATAAGGGGTAGTGCTGAGCAAGAAGCATACAGCTCAGGGTGGCACTACTACTCCAAACTCTCAAACAGGGGTCCGAAGACCACTCAGCAAGAGTACAAAAAAGACAAGAGCAAACCAGGGCAGCAGCGCATCTCTCCTAGGTCAGTGCAGGTGTGTCTCCTCAGCAGCTCGGCCTTCACGGAGGCCAGCGCGTCTCTGTCTGCAGTAGCAAAGACTAGGTCGTCTACATAGACAAGGATGTAGAATGGAGTCTGGCTAGCACGAACGAAGAGCGAGGGGTCTGCAGAGGATGGAAAGAACTGCAGGTCAAGTAGCGTAGCACACAGTGTGTCATGGCACTCATGGGGCGCTTGTCGAAGGAGCCACTGGGTCCCAGGAGGGAAGGTACTTGTAAAGCCCTGAGGACGGCACAAATAGACCTGCTCGTATAGGCTGCCCTGAAGAAACCCAGTGGAGAAGTCGAGGGAAAGTAACTCGTACTCACGCTGTGCTGCTACACGAAGAGTAGTCATCTCCGGGGTCAGGGCGAAGGTCTGAAAGAAGTCCACCCCCTCATGCTGATTGAAGCCTCTAGCCACATAGCGCGCCTTGAACACAGGCAGCTCTCCAAGGGGGCGCTTCACCTTGAAGAGCCACCGGCCATCGACGTAGGTTCCAGTGGATCTCCAAGATGCCATCTCTTGCTCCATGGCAGCTATCTACTTAGAGGCCCAGGTTCCCGAGGTCGCCTCTGTGTATGTGCAAGTGGTCGGGATGTCAAAGGCGTTAGGGTCGCCCTCAGAGACTAGCAGCATGGAGCGGAGATGGGGAGCAACCTCGGACAGGAAAGCAAGCTCGAACTGCTTGCCCTCTAGGACGTCATTGCCAAGGGCGGACGCACCCCCAACGGACGGAGGACAAACGGGGTGAGAGACCAAAGCGGTGGCGTAGTAAAGGCGGTGGGTAGAGGTGAAGTCAGCAACAGCAGCGACAAGAGTGTCAAGACTGGAGACAGAAACTGACGGGTCTGTAACGAGGGAGGCAAGGACCCGAGGAACGAGACGACTAGCAGCACGAAGGAAGTCAGACAGAGGAGGCGGAGCGACAACAAGCAAGGACGGAGGAGGCGACGGGAGGAGGGGAGGAGGAGTCGCGTGGGAACGGAGCAACATAGGGTGAGAGCGCTAAAGAGGAGAGTTAGGACGGGCACAAGAGGGACGGTGAGACCAGAAGTGGGACAGAGGCGTGGGGTCAGGAGACACAAGAGGAGAACGAGGGTGGAAACGAGCCGGAGACGAGTTAGGCAGTGGAATAACAGGGCCGTAGACAGGCGGGGGAGGCGGCTGCAGGGGAGGCACCGGTGGGAGGTCAGGGGAGGGAAGATCGAGGAGGGAATGGGCGGACACCAGTGGCGATTGCTGGTACAGCTGCTGCTCGAAGCCGACACCAGAACCTTGAGCTGCACAACAGCTGCCTCCAGGGCTCTCCACAACAACACCCTCAGGACGAGAACCCCCTTCAGAACCGATGCCAACCCCAAGACTACCACCCCCAGGACCAGCACCCCCAGAACGAGAACCCTCCCGAGCACTGGTGCCACCCCTAGGACCGCCGGGACAGGCCATGACAATTACCCCAAGACTAGCACTCTGCTCAATACCCGCACCCCCAAATGTGGCGGACCCCTTCGACGGCTGCTGCTGAGGCGGTGGCGACTACGGTTGTGACGGCGGCGATGGCTGCGACAGCTGCTGCTGCGGTGACAGTGGAGTAGGAGACACCGGGGCGGAGACAGGCGACGAGTACGATGCCGCGGGGCCACCAGAGTCAACCAACTCCTCGACCGGGACAACCGACAAGAGGGCAGTGACGCGAGACACACCAGACGGGGCAGGACGGGGAGGGAGAGGAGCAGGGGCTACCGGGGGAGTGGGAACCAGAAAAAGGGGCGAGGAAATCGGGAGACCGTGGTGGGGAAAGCGGTGGTAGAAGGAGACAGACTCATCAAAAGTGACGTCACGCGAGTGAAAGAAGCGGTGGGACGGCGTGTGGTAAAAGTACCAGTCAGACGCGTGGAGGGAGGAGCCAACGAAGACATAGGGGACAATGCGGAGAGTGAGCTTGTCCGTGCCAGAGGCAAGAATGTGAGCAAGGCAGCCCTAGACGTGGAACGCAGACGCGTCACCAGGGAACTCGGTCCAGAGAAGGGTCGGCGAAACGTGCAGCCGCTGGGAGTGCGGTCAGAGGTTAAGCTGGTGAGCGGCGTAGCGAACAGCGAATGGCCACAGAAAATGGGGTGCACCGGCATGGATCATGGAGGAACGAGCCTCCTCCATGACCAAACTGATGCGTCGCTCAGCGACCCCATTTTGCTGCGGGGACACCAGCAGGGTGTACGACTGGGTGATGCCCTCTGCACGACAGAACTGGCCAAGCCGACCGGAGGCGAACTCGCTGTCACGGTCAGAGTGAAGACGCAGCACAGGGAGGCCACGGTGGACTCGCGCAGCTACGACCCACAGGATAAGAAGGCCAGGCACATCAGCCTTCTGCTCCAGGGGAAACACCGGGGTGTAGCGCGTGTAGTCGTCGACAAGCACTAGAAAGTAGCGCTGGCGACGCGGCCCAGGGACAGGGGCTGGACCCCAGACGTCCTGGTGCAGAGTTTGGAGTGGCGCTGTGGTAGGGGGTAGCGAGGAGGAGTGAGGAGCACGGCGCAGCCGGCCCTCGACACAAGGCGTGCACGGGGGCGCAAGCAGGGGAGGGAGGGCAAGGAGCAACGTAGGGAGACCAAAGGCAAGACCTTGATGGGACATGTGACGCACACGCAGGAATGCGGGGTGACCTAGGCGGTGGTGCCTCAGCAGCAACAGGTGAGTGAGCGACCGACACGAGTAAGCCGCAGCTACCTGGGTCAACGCGGGTACCTGGGGGGACGCCCTCACCGGGGGGGACGTAGTGTCAAGCGTAAACAGGCCAGACATAGGGTCCCGGGGAACGTGGTCAGAGGAGCACCATTGGCAGCCTCGGTACAGACTGCGTACTGCTCGTGACCAGGGAACGTAGTGGTGACGCCGAGGTCCTGAAGACACCCATCACCTACTAGGTTCCTGGAGAACGCGGGGATGTGCAGGCCTGTAAGAGAACCTGAGGGGACCACCGGACAGGGAAGGGTGGCGGAGGGCAACTACCGGACCTGAGGAGGGGTCAGAAAGCGCGACAGCGGTAGTGGCGGCAAGAGGCATGAGCGAAGTGTGGTCGTGGAAGGAGCAGGCAGACGCTCCAGAGTCAAGCGTGAAGGAGATCGAAGCAGTAGCGTCCGCCGGCGGAGGGGCTAGTGTGGAGCCTAGGCTAAACAAGGCAGGGGGTCCTACGCTTGATGCTGCAGGGGAACCTAGACTACACACAACGGACACACCTACGCTAGGAAACACCGGGTAGTAGGGTCCAATCACACTAGAGTCATCAGCATACATGGCATACAAAGCAGACCTAATCTGATCCATGTCCATCACAAAGACAGGCACACGACGACGCACCAGGCTGTACCAGTCGGGGGGGTCCGCTGTGGTGCCGAAACGGAGACGGAAGAGGTCGTCGAGGCGGCGGTAGCAGCGTGCGACGGTGTGACCAGGGCATTCACAAACGGTTCTGCGGCGGGGGCCGGACTGAAGCTGGTACTGGCACGTGACCACACTCGAGCCGCCACTTGAAACCGAGCTGCGCCCCCCACCACCACCAGAACCGCCAGGCCAGCACGGCGGCGGGGGCGCCCACGGCGACTGGTGCTGCTGCTGCGATGGCTGCTGCTGCTGCGACGGCTGCTGCTGCTGCTGCTGCTTATGAGGCTGCTGCTCCGGGGCGCCAGTACCGGTCCCCTCGTCTGCACCAATGTCCCCTCCAACATCTCCGCCACCCTTGTCACCCCCGCCATCCCTCCTGCTGCCATGCCCCCCCCCGGCTCGGCGTCCCCTACCCTGACGCGACTGCGCTGAGGCCGCCATAGCGGTCTCAGCAGCAGGGGTCGTCTCAACAACAGCGTCAAAGGCGTCATAGTAAATGCACTAGGAAGGAGCTCAGCCCTGGAAGATTGGGACCGCCGCAGTACCACTTGACTGAGCGATAGTGCACCAGGAAGTCTCTATCGCGGTCAAGGTAGTAACAAAGTCAGTGAGGGTGAGATCAGTAGGGTGGAGCGCAAGGAAGTGGTCGCGGGGAGTGGCTAGGTGGTCAGGAAGGTGCATGGCAAGGAAGTAGAGGGTAGCGCCAAGGGGGGGAGGCAGTTCAAGAAGCTGAGCCTCAGTGCTGGCAGCGCGGTAGCTAGTCTCTAGTGCGTGCAAGTGAGTGGCGAGATTAGCGATAGTGGGAAAAGACGTAAGGTCAGGGAAGAGAAGAGAAAGGAGGAGACAACCAGCAGAGGCGGAGGAGGGAGTAGAATAGCGTGCAATAACAGCATCTAAGTACGCCTGCGCAGTCTCTAGGGCCTGATAGTGGGGGCGCTCAGACAGGGGGAAGGCGCGACTGATAGCAAGCTGCGCAGCTGCAAAGGCCTCACGCTCAGCGGGCGTGGGGGCGTCAGAGAGCGTAGCATGCAAGTCGGGGCAGGGGATCTTACTGTCGACGTGAATGACCAGAGACAGGCCATCCTGGCGCTGTCCCCTGAACGAGCGGAGCTCGGCAAGCCACGCCTCAAAGTCGATCGCCCGACCCTCCGCGTCCAGGCGGAGCACAGCGTCCGCCATCGCTACAGCTGTAGCAGCTAACCGTCGCTAGAGGAGGGGGAAGAGAGGGCGGTGACGAGCAGTGGTGGAGATGGCTGGCAGGAGAGCCGGCACAGAAAGGGGAACCAAGACCGGCAGGTCGGGGCGGCACAGCAGCACAGCGGCTCGGCGACTCGGCAACTCGGCGACGCGGCAACTCTGCTACTCGGCGACTCAGCGGCACGAGGACGCGGCGGCGCGGCTACTTGGCGGCTCGGCAGGTCGGCTACGCAGCGGCTTGGCAGGTCGGCTACGCAGCGGCTCGGCGGCGCAGCGGTGCGGCGCGGCGCGGCTTGGCGGCGCAGCGGCTCTGCGGCATGGCGCGGCAGCGGCGGGGCGTGACGGGGCTGGCGGGGCGCTACGTGGCCGGCGCGGTCGAGCGGGGCCGGCGCGACGGGACGGGGCCGGCGGGACCGGACGGGGCCGGCACGGCGTGACGGGGCAGGAGCGGCAGGACGGGGCCGGCACAGCGTGACGGGGCCGGCGCGGCGTAGCGGGGCCGGCGCGGCGGGACGGGGCCGGCGCGGCATGACGGAGCCGGCGCGGCGTAGCGGGGCCGGCGAGGCGGAACGGGGCGGCACGGAGTGACAGGGCCGGCGCGGCGTGACGGGTTGGCGCGGCGTGACGGGGCTGGCGCGGCGAGACGGGGTCGGGGCAGAATGACGGGCCGGCGCGGCGTGACTGCGCCGGCGCGGCTTGAAGGGGCCGGCGCGGATTAGCAGGGCCGGCGCGGCGGGACGGGGCCAGCGCAGCGGGACGGGGCCAGCGCAGCGTGACGGGGCCAGCGCGGCGTGACGGGGCGCGGGCTTGGGCGCGGTCTAAGGCTAGGGCTAAGGCTAGGGGCGGAAGCGTAGGGCTAGGGGAGGGGGACCTAACCTAGCGTGATACCATGTTAGAATAATGCAATGAATAGAAAAGAGAGGGAACGAGATATAGGGTTTGATTTGTACTCTCTAAGAACACACACCTATTCTAGCCAATAACTTCTACCTGCAAATGTATGTATAAGTTGACATAGGATCCCCTACTTTGTTTAGCCTTGGCTCCACTCTCGCTCTAATACTATGTTGAATTTAACGAATGACTAGAACCATGGCATACACGGGAATATAACCTAGTGGGTTGTACTCTCTAAGGCACAACCTCGTATAGTCTATAACAGCGTACAAGGATATGTTTGATATTTGTTTACCTTTCATTGGCTTTCATTGTATCAGGATCAAGGTCCTAAATAGCAGGCTTTTTTTGTCTGATTGTCTGATTTTCAAACTTGTTTTTAGGGGTTTCTCTGATTTTTCAGGCAACGGTTTGAAAAAAACTCTTATAAGCTTAGACAAGCTTTTAAGATTTCTCTGAATTTCTCATACTAGGTATACCAGTTTCTCTGATCTTTAGACAAGTGAATCGAGTTTCGTTGAAACAGAGACATACATGTGTACCGGCTCCACACACCCCTCACACCCCAAAGATTTTGGCTAAGTTCCCCACACTAGAGACATTCCTACCCACACCCCTCGCATACCAAAATTTTCAGCTAATTTCCCCACACCAGAGACATTCCTTCCTCCCCACACCCCTCGCACCCCAAAATTTCCGGCTAAGTTCCCCACACCAGAGACATTCCTCCCCACTGTTGTGTGATGTCATCATATGCTATCACATTCTGTCTGCCTCCCATCCCATATTTTTTCAACTTGCATGTGTGGTTTGAACGTGTGCAAGAATTTGTGTGTGATGTGTTCTGGAGTTTGGGAATGTGTTTTGTGTTATTTTGTTTGAGCAGGTTTTTTGTGATGATAGATCTTGAGAAGATCTTTCCGACGCAACGAGAATCCCTTCAATCGGAGCAAGAACGCGAAAGCTATGAAGATTCAAAGTTCATGAGCTTGCGTTACAATTGCGGCGGTTACAAAGTGAAGTTGTGGGGTGACTCTATATGGAGTTGGGACCTTTGGGGGTTTGGGAAATTTGTCACTCACTGTAACAGCTGCAAATTGGTTGGGAACAACCAAGCTAGGTTGGCAAGGGTGGCCAACTTGGATGGATTGGTTGGGAAGGGACAAATGTCAAAGTTGGGGTTCCTATAGGGAGGGAATCTTTGTGCTTATGGGGTTTCCTTGGTTGGGGACTCTCTTGGGACCTTCCCTCTCATCCCTCTCTTCCTATCCCAACCTTTCTCTTGCTCCTTCTAATTCCTTGTGAGATTCTTGAACTTTGATTGAACTCTTGAGATTGAGTTAAGTTCTCCTCCTACAGCTTACCCCCTAGTGCGTCGAAAGCCATAGCGTCGCGAATACTTCATCAATCAACGTGATTCAAATTGGGAACGGTAGCTGAGATCAAGAGCTACAACATATCCAAGTTTCGCGACATTCCAACGGCTAGTGTTTTGTCGACGTCGTTTCTTGTGAAGACGACTTTTCTGTCCAGAATTTCGGATTTATATTTTGAGTAATTCTAGCTCCTAAGTTCACCTAGACTCTGTCCTTAATCCTAACAAGTGGTATCAGAGCGATATTAAGGACATTGAGAGGAGTCTACAGAAGTGTGAAGACCCTTCTAGACCCACCATGGCCTGTGGGTGTGCCTAAGTGGTGTTCTAAAGGTTGGATGTGTCTTCCGCTAAGGGGAAACTCTGCCGAAATTTCGTGGACGCCGACACTTGTGAAAATATCGAGGGAGCTGAGTGTGGACAGCAAAGGGGAGCTGAAATTCGTCATTTCTCAAGGAGAAGATGAATGAGAGAGGAGGAGATGCTAATGGAAGAGGAGCTGTAGCTGAGAAGACAAGTGAGCCGCCGCCATCAAAAGTTGAAGCTTTGGATGGCTCCAACTATGAGGAATGGAGCGGACGGATGAGGAGTGCCTTCAAACGCTACAAGCTCCTGAAGATTGCTGTTGGGGAAGAGAAGATGCCGGAAGAAGGCGAAGCACGTGAACGGTGGATTGAGAAAAGCGCGGTGCTTTTCGACCTCATTCTTCAATCGGTCAACAAGGAGATGTTCGAGCACATCAAGGATCTTGTGGAAGCGGATGATTCGGGTCCAAGGGCGTGGAAACTACTACGTGATGTGGTTCAGCCCAACACTCTCCTGATGGTGATCGTGCTCGAGAAGGAACTTGCTGCCATCTCCATGCGACCAGGGGACGATGTGAAGCCGGTCCTTGACAAGATCAAGGACACCTATGCAAGGATGGCAGCAGCGGGCAGCAGTGTATCTCAGCTGCAGCAGTGCACCAAGATCATCTCGGTGTTGGACAACTCTTGGGACAACCTCATCCCCACCCTCAACTCTCAACAAGATCAATGGACACCTGAGTGGCTAAGGCAGCAGATTCTGCAGGAGGACTTCCGCAGACGCCATGTGGGAGGCGGTGCTGCCACTAAGACTGCTGAGGGGTATGGAGCTGCAGGGCGCGGCAGAGGAAGAGGGGGTTGGAGAGGCCGAGGCCGTGGGAGGAGCTTTGGCAGAGGTAGAGGCCGAGGTGACTATAATGAGGGGCATGGGAGCTCTAGTGGCAGGGGGAGTACCAGAATGGAGGGCACCTGCTGGTACTGCAAGAAGATAGGGCATCCTTGGTTCAAGTGCTTCAGCAGGCCGGAGGGATGGGCACCTCCAGGCATGAAGCCACCCAGTGGTGAACGCGCACAAGGTGGCGCTGTGCAAGGCTCAGGTGCACAAGGTGAAGGTGCACAAGGTAATGCCTATCCTGGTTTGTTTCTTATGGTTGAGGATGTGCATGGGCATGAGGGTGATGTGGGATTTGTGGGAAAGGTTGTGATGCACCCTCTCACGCACTGGGTGATTGATTCGGGTTGCACCAGTCACATGACCCCACGGGCAGATTTGCTTGATGAGGTAAAACCCCCTGGGAAGATTAAGTATGTGGCAGCAGCGTCAGGTGCTTTGCTCCCCGTGATTGGTGTTGGGAATGCCAAGGTTAAGGGAGCTAATGGGGAGCTTGTGGGGCTTGGGAATGTTCTGCTGGTTAAAGGCTTGTCTGCTAACCTTCTCTCTGTGCGGCGGCTGCAGAAGAGTAAGGCCGAAGTGACCTTTGGACCAACCAGCTGCCGTGCTAAGCTTGGGAAGAAGGTGCTGTGGAGTCTGGAAGAGGAGACCAGCTGCATCAAGGACCTGTGGCAGCTGCCCATCATCCCTTGGAATGGGAAGACTCCAACAGCAGCAACGGCAGCAGTGGCAAAGGCAACAGCAGGAGGAGATGCAACTGCACCAACTGATGGGGTGCTGGAAGCAGTCAAGAAAGTGCAGAAGCAGCAGACACATGGTGAGGTGCTTGCTGGTGTGGATGCGAGTGCGGCATGGGCTAAGGCTTCATCAAGGAGTGGAGAGGCCGATTGGGAGACATGGCATGAGAGGTTGTGTCATGTGAACTTCCCTATGCTGCAGAAGTTGGTGAAGAATGGGAGCCTGAAGGGCTTGGAGGTGAAAGGGGAAGTGAAGGAGATTGGGAGCTGCCCTACATGCTTGGAGACCAAGTTCTCCAAGTTCCCCTTCAACAGTGCAACTGGACCATCCAAGACCCCACTTGCACTTGTGCACATGGATGTGGTGGGGCCCACAAGAGCCCCTTCCCTCTCAGGCAGCCGCTATTTCTTGACAATTGTGGATGACCACACTTGGGCAGTGTGGGTTTACCCTTTGAAGAGCAAGGGGGAGGTGGCAGCGGCTGTCCTTAAGGAGTGGATGCCGAGAGCTCAGAGGGAATGCGGACACAAGGTGAAGGTGATCCGTAGTGACAATGGTGGGGAGTTCATTGGAGCTGATTTTGAGGGGGAGTTGAAGAGGAAGGGGATCCAGCATCAACTGACAGTGCCCTACAACCCACAGCAGAATGGCGTGGCTGAGAGGTTCAACAGGACCCTGCAGGAGGGGGCACGCACTCTCCTTGGGCGTGCAGGGCTGCCTGATCCGTTTTGGGTGTCTGCACTGAGGCAGGTCGCCCTTGTGAAGAACAGGGTGCTGGCTACAGTTGGAGATAAGGAGTGGATCCCATACGTCAAGTGGTATGGGAGTGCTCCAGCTGTGAACATGCTGAGGGCATTTGGGTGCATGGTGGTGTTTCATGTGCCTAAGGAGAAAAGGGGGAAGTTGGAGGCTTCTGGAAGATGGGGTGTGCACTTGGGGATTGCAAAGGATCACAAGGGGTGGCTGCTATGGGACTTGACCACCCAGAAGTTGACAGTGTCAAGGGATGTGAAGTTTCTTGAGTCCCTGTACTACAAGGAATGGAAGCAGCAGCAACAGAAGCTTCCATCTACACCGCTCATTGTGGAGGCAGATGAGGTGCAGCAGCCTTCAAGACAGGTGGAGGTTGCAGTGTCAGAGGAGGAGATGTCTGGGGTGACTGAGGAAGGGGGAGCAGCTGAAGTAGAGCAGCAGCAGCAGCAGCAGCATGAGTCTCCACCTCGAGTTCCACACCCGCCTGAGCGTCCTAGGAGGGATGTGCGCCCTCCAGTGAGGCTGACCTATGGGGGAAGAGGCAAGCCGAATGTGGTGCAGGCTGGGAGTGTGGTTGAGCAGATTGAGGAAGATGAGATCGCTCACTGCTACTGGGCACCAATCCCTGAGCCCAAGACTCGAGAAGAGGCCTTGAATGGACCAAATGGGGAGAAGTGGAAGGCGAGTGAGGATGAGGAGTTCGGGTCCCTAATTGAGAACGAGACATGGGACCTGTGTGACTTGCCTCCTGGAAAGAAGGCAATCACTTCCAAGATGATCTACAGGCACAAGTATGGACCTGAAGGGGAGCTGACCCGCTACAAGTCTAGGCTTGTGGCACGGGGGTTTCAGCAGACAAAGGGGAAGGACTATGATGAGGTGTTTGCTCCTGTGGGGAAAGGAACAACACTGAGGGTGCTGTTGGCGATAGCTGCACTCCTGGGATGGAAGATTCGGCAGATGGATATTGTGACTGCCTTTCTGAATGGGATCATTATGGAGGAGGTGTACATGAAGCAGCCAGAGGGGCTGGATGACGGGAGCGGCAGGGTCTGCAGGCTGAAGAAGGCCATCTATGGCCTTAAGCAGGCGCCTCGTGCATGGTATCACAAGTTGGAGGAGGCGCTGTTGGCTGGGGGTTTCAAGAAGAGTGAGTGTGACCCCAGCCTGTTCCTGCTGCAGGAGAAGGATGAAATCCTCATGCTCTTGGTGTATGTGGATGATATCCTTCTCTTTTCTGCATCCACTGCTTTGCTGGACAGCGCAGAGCAGATGCTGGAGATGCAGTTCAAGTGCTCCAAGATGGGTGAGGTGAAGTACTACTTGGGGATGCACGTGGAGAGAGATGTGGAAAAGGGTGTGCTGAGGTTGCACCAGAGGAAGTACTGTGAGGGGCTGGCTGAGAAGTATGGGCTGCAAGATGGGGGAAAGCCAGCAACACCACTACCTTCAGGGTTTACTGTGGAGCCATGTGCTGATGAGGAGGTAGTGGGTGATAGTGACAGGAAGCTGTTTCATTCGATGGTTGGGTCGCTGAATTATGCTGCAAATCATACACGGCCTGACATTGCATTTGCTACATCACGATTGGCTAGTGTGGTCTCACGCCCTAGTCATGAGCAGCTGGAAGCGGCCAAGAGGTTGGTCCGCTATGTGAGCGCTACGGCATCAGTGGGATTGGAGTACAGTGGAGTGAGGCAGCGGTTGCAGAGAGGTGCTGCAGATGTGAAGAGTGGAGAGATGCTCTTGAGTTGCTATACTGACGCTAGCTTCAACTCAGTGAAAGCGGATGGCACCAGCATTGGGGGTTATGTGTGCTTGCTAGGAGGTGGTGCTGTGAGCTGGCGCAGCAAGAAGCAGAATGAGGTGGGATTGTCCTCATGTGAGACTGAGTACATGGCCTTACACCATGGGGCCAAGGAAGTAGTGTGGCTAAGGCGTTTGTTGGAGGAGTTGGGAGTTGGTCAGGAGAAGCCGACAGTTGTGTTTTGTGACAATGAGTCCGCTGTGAAGCTCGCCAAGAATGCTTGTCTGCATGGGCTGACAAAACACATAAGGCCTAAGTGGCATTGGGTGAGGAGACTCCTTGATAAGGAGGTGCGGCTGGAGATAGTGAAGACCCATCAGCAGGCAGCAGATATTTTCACCAAGCGTCTGGCGGAGGCGGATCATTGGAAGGGCATGAAGCTTGCTGGGATGAGTGTGCATTGAGTATGCATGCTTGAGATGTTGGTATGGTGGATGATGGTTGGCAGCCAGAGGGGGAGATTGTTGTGTGATGTCATCATATGCTATCACATTCTGTCTGCCTCCCATCCCATATTTTTTCAACTTGCATGTGTGGTTTGAACGTGTGCAAGAATTTGTGTGTGATGTGTTCTGGAGTTTGGGAATGTGTTTTGTGTTATTTTGTTTGAGCAGGTTTTTTGTGATGATAGATCTTGAGAAGATCTTTCCGACGCAACGAGAATCCCTTCAATCGGAGCAAGAACGCGAAAGCTATGAAGATTCAAAGTTCATGAGCTTGCGTTACAATTGCGGCGGTTACAAAGTGAAGTTGTGGGGTGACTCTATATGGAGTTGGGACCTTTGGGGGTTTGGGAAATTTGTCACTCACTGTAACAGCTGCAAATTGGTTGGGAACAACCAAGCTAGGTTGGCAAGGGTGGCCAACTTGGATGGATTGGTTGGGAAGGGACAAATGTCAAAGTTGGGGTTCCTATAGGGAGGGAATCTTTGTGCTTATGGGGTTTCCTTGGTTGGGGACTCTCTTGGGACCTTCCCTCTCATCCCTCTCTTCCTATCCCAACCTTTCTCTTGCTCCTTCTAATTCCTTGTGAGATTCTTGAACTTTGATTGAACTCTTGAGATTGAGTTAAGTTCTCCTCCTACAGCTTACCCCCTAGTGCGTCGAAAGCCATAGCGTCGCGAATACTTCATCAATCAACGTGATTCAAATTGGGAACGGTAGCTGAGATCAAGAGCTACAACATATCCAAGTTTCGCGACATTCCAACGGCTAGTGTTTTGTCGACGTCGTTTCTTGTGAAGACGACTTTTCTGTCCAGAATTTCGGATTTATATTTTGAGTAATTCTAGCTCCTAAGTTCACCTAGACTCTGTCCTTAATCCTAACACCCACACCCATACCCCTCGCACCCCAAAAATTTCGACTAAGTCTAGCACATCAGAGACATTCCTCCCCATACCACTTGGGGGCGGGGGCAAACCCTGAAATGATAGGGCCAAAAGAGAGAGCTGCCTGCACGTAACACGTTACGTGAGTCTCATCGCCCGCTTCCCCTTCACCCTCGGCCCCGCAACACGTCACCCTACGTCACCCTGAGCCCATGATTGACACAGTCAAACACCCCACCCCACGTGAGAACCAGGGTCTTGTAGGAAAGACAGAAACGTAAACATTCGAAGTCAAAATTGCGGGCGACAAAGTTTCTTGCTTAAATATGCTAGTAGCAATATGCTTTCCATAGTTATGGTAATTAAAAAAATCGTCAAAATTTTAAGACCGTGCTTTAAGTTTCGTCTGAATTCTCAGACATTCGCTAAATCTTCGTATGACGGTCAACTGAAAGTTAAAAGCCAAGTCTGATTTTCAGACGGCCGAAAATCCTAGAAGAGACACTGGTTTGGACGCTTAGCGGTTTTGCTCGTTTGTAACCCGCAACTGCTAATTAGTCGAAGTGCTGCAAGTCTCATCATCTCATACAAACAGACTATCCAAATACATTTCTCTGAATTTTAGACATTCGTTATAGAATTCTATGAAAAATCAGATAACTTTTTTCATACTTCTGTGATAGTAAAAAATGCATCAGACACAGTGCGCAAACCTTGTCTGATTCTTCAGAAACGTTTTTTTTTTTTTCAAAAGAGAATCCTGATCAGAATTGAATTGTTCACAATTTTGATACTTCACTCTACGCTACTCTGCTGTCACAGGATCAAATGTCCCGAGGAAAGGTTTGCTCAATCTTTCACTATCATTCAGTACAAGGTGCTTTTATACTTCCAGAGTACATCAGGTAGCCAGGTTTATCATATCCAAAGGGAATAGATTCTTCTAGAAATAGAATCACCCTGCGTATAGCCACGCGAGGCTATTGGCTTTAAGGGATTACTGCAGGATTACGCTAGATATAGCGCGCCAGTACATCCCGAGCCTGGTCGGTGATATAATTATAAGAACATGATAAACCAAAGGATAATGGAAAAGGAGGAATAGGAAACCAAATGAGATGAGATAAAGACCAAATGAGGATAAAAAGAGGAATGAAATAGAAAGGAAATATGGAAAGGGGAAATTGGTGTAACGGTGTCGTACTCTCACACTTCCCCCCCTCAAAGCTGGGTGGTAGACGTAACACCCTGCTTGACAAGGTAGTCGCGAAGAGGACGACGGGCGTTAACCATGTCGAATTCAGAAACGCAGCCTCAGAAGGATCAGAACCCTTCCACCAAAGAAGAAGCTCCAGAGTGACATTCTGACGATGACGGTGTCCAAGTACGTAGTTGTCCCATGTCGTGGATGAACATGGCGACGACAGTGGTTGGCATTCGGTATAGAGTGTGTTTGGTCTTGATAGGGTTTAAGAAGCTGGTATGGAAGGTGGTATGGATCTTCCAAGTGGCTGGTAGGCGGAAGCGGAAGTTGACTGAAGTGACCTTTGCTTCAACGATGATAGACCCGCAGAAGCAAGGTTGACGCTTGGATAGAAGATGGCAGATGTTGAGATTATGGTGTGGATAACTGTGGTGATGAGTAGCCAGGTGCTTCTGCTGCTGTTGGATGTCCAAGAGGGGCTTGTGTGGTCGATGTACAAGATGGTGGACGATGGCGATGAAATCGGAAGCCAGTTGGACTGTGGCTGGTATGGTTAGCTGTTGTGGTGTGATCGGGTGGCGCCCGTAACAGACGAAGTACAGCGTCTGTCCAGTAGCGGCGTCAGAAGCATACTTGTAGGCAAACTCCAGGATGGGCAGATGCAAGTCGGAGTTGGAGATGTGAATTGTTGGAACAGTAAGCTGTAACATGCAGATGAGTGGCTATGTTGTCCGAGCTGTGCATGCTTTTACCCGCATCTAGTCCACGTATGAAGATCTCCAAGTGTTGGTGGTATAGCAGTCATGTCCTAGTACTGCTTCTGTCGAGCTGGTCCATGCCTTAGTGTTGTCGCGAGTCGCACCCACTCGGCATCGTAGTGCTGCGGAATGGAGAGCAGAATCACTAATAGTAACCCTGTCCACCACGCGGTCTGCTACTCACATTGCCTTGAGTACAACAGCGCATGCGAAGTGCTGCTCAGCGTATCCCTTGTGTTCAGAACCATGCGAGGGGTTGGAACCATAAACGCGGAGCTGGTAACTTCCAGAATCGGTGCCAAGTAGTTTCCCTCGGTGGTTGCTCAGGCAAGGAATCTCAGCTACGTAGATATCCCATGGTGATGGGTTAGGATACTTGGGAATATTAGGGGTATTCCCAAATAATCCTTTCCCGTTTCCAAATGAGCATTGCTGATAGCCAATCCCGTATGACCTTATGCACTCCCAGTTTAGCACGGAGGCCATCGGTAGGCATCGGTGTCTGGGCGCACATATTGGAATAGGTCTTCTGGTGCCATCATGTGTTGTCTCATTCTGTTACTATCCTTGAAGTAGCGTTGATGTCGAAGAAGTCTCAGCTACTCAGCATCGGTGTTGAAGTCTTCTCCATTTCGGCAAACAGGGGTGTTGTTGGAGATACGCGGAGTCCACTATCCGGAGTGGCGTCGGCGCTCCATTCCACGCCTATCTGCTTCCGTGGAGTTGGTGCTGGTGATGGATTGGTTGTGACGCAGGTTTTATGACTTTAAGGAAAGCCATAGGCCATGAGGACTTGTATACCGGTAGAGTACCGTAGTCCTCCCATTCTCATAAGAGCAAATATCTCCTGCTCTTGAGGGTATATGGCATTGCCATAGCTATTGTTTCCTCGCATAGTGGTATCTCCTCCCCACTAGCTGGAAATCATAGTATTGTGCCTGGCCGGGACTTTACGATCCCCTGGAATATAATCCAGCATTATCTCTATTGAGTGGAGAATCATCCATCAGGATTTGGTTGTGACTGTTGTGTCGAGTCTTCTACTGCGGCGGCGGCGGCGGTTACGACGATGGCGACGGCGGCAACTGCTGCAGAGAATTCTCTCAACTCGTACCGGTTGAAGGAGAATCCATCAACTCCCCCTTCCCAGTAGAGTGTTCCTGATGGGTGTAACAGGCGTAACTACTAGGAACACATGCACATTGGTACACATGTGTTGCTCCATTGCTGCCGGTGATTGTTTCATTTGAGGGTGTGAAGAGAAATTTGCTTCTCCCCTCAATGTATCCACGGGTAGCAAATCCTGGTATGCTCATCCGTGCCTCCGATGTACGGTCGGTAGAGCGCGTGATCATGTTGTAGTAGTCCGCATCTCCCTCATTTGTTGACAACTTGTGTTGCTTGACGTTCTCCTGCATCGTCGAAGTTACGTTGGTGCTTGTAACGCTTCGGCTTCTGGTAGAATCGCCTCCAATGCATGTGCCGTAGGGTCGCTAGTGAACGAGTACTTGCCGGATTAGAGGTTAATTACTCCTCAATCTGTCAAGCATCGTGACGTGCACGGAATTTTCTTCCACGCAGGTCATTAACACCTGGAATCGCGACGCATGATTGGTGTGTCGCCTCGTGAGGTCGATGGTGAGACTGCTCCAATCAATCACCTCGGATGGCTGAGATTCTTGATGAAGACGAATCGTTCAGCTCCTGTTACGAAGTAGTGTCTCGCTGGCCTTGACGAGACGGGTTCACTGCGTCGTCGTTGCGTGCGAAATCTGCTCCTTCGCAGCAACTTGAACTTGGGAGCATTGCAAGAGAAAACGGCTACTTCTCTGCAATCCCATAAGTTGTCGATCAATTTGTATGAAGAAGTGTCTCATGGATGGAGAACATGTCTTCACGCAGCTGCATTGTTTTTCCTGGATGAAGATTCGTTGTCTTGATGTCGATCCATTTTTATCGAAGATGACTTCGTCAAAATTAATCGTATCGTTATCAATACGAGTTAGAAGATGCGTCGATTGTGCGGTCGCTGGTCACAAATGTTGTCTCCATGGTGATGTTTTCCCATAGTGTGGTCTCCGCTGCATTCGTGCCGTTGATTCCGCACCGATCCGACGAGCAACGTTCTCCTGTCATTTTTCTGCATGCAGATATTACCAAGTAGGTAATACTCTGGCAGATTTCTGACTCTGCAGACGATTTCCGCACCATATTCGTCACCAAATAGAGGAGTCCGAATTTGGTTGTCCAGATGTTGTTAACGCTGTTGAAGGCGGCCAATTTCTGGTTCTGCGCGTCATTCTCCCTTCGTGCAGAAGTCGCGCTCCATCTCGCCCGTTGAAGTAGAAGTCGATCTGACGGTCCAAACTCCAAGCGATCTGAGGATAATTCTGAGTCGCGTTCAGCAGCTATCGGTGTCCGGGTGGACTCGTTTCCTGCAGCAATTCTCGGTCGTCGATGTCGGCTGTCGAACGATCGGACGCTCTGAAGAACTTCGCGGCTTGCGAGGTCCCGTTCCCAGTCGCGCTGAAACTCGATCTCGCTCAGAAGGATTTCGTTTTCGCCTCGGTCGATCTGAAGCGACGAATCCGCATCGGACGGATGTCGTTGGTCGCAGCTGTGCAGATTTCCGCGCAACTCCAAGTGTCGTCGCGAACTGCGAACTTCTCCGAATTTCGCAGGGAGTGTTCCGCCGGATCTGACACGCTCGCCAGGTCGAGGCCGTTTGCCCCCGCGTAAAATCGGCACCGTCGATGGAGTCCATCGAACGGTTGGCGAGGCATCTCGCCTTCGAAGGGGACCCCAGGTGCAACTGCGAGAGGTGAGTCGAAACTTAAATGAAAGTGCATTGTTCTTACAGGAATTGAAGTTTCGACTCCATCCTCCGCGTGCTCCTGGGGGCCAAGCGGTTAAGCGTTGAGCTGAAACCTTGGATCTGATAACCAAGTGTCACAGGATCGAATGTCCCGAGGAAAGGTTTGCTCAATCTTTCACTATCATTCAGTACAAGGTGCTTTTATACTTCCAGAAAACATCAGGTAACCAGGTTTATCACATCCAAAGGGAATAGACCCTTCTAGAAATAGAATCACCCTGCGTATAGCCACGCGAGGCTATTGGCTTTAAGGGATAACTGCAGGATTACGCTAGATATAGCGCGCCAGTACATCCCGAGCCTGGTCGGTGATATAATTATAATAACATGATAAACCAAAGGATAATGGAAAAGGAGGAATAGGAAACCAAATAAGATGAGATACAGACCAAATGAATGAGGATAAAAAGAGGAATGAAATAGAAAGGAAATATGGAAAGGGGAAATTGGTGTAACGGTGTCGTACTCTCACATCTGCTATTTCAATCGTAACATGCTGCTTCGACACTTATAATGGGGCCTCGTACCTTTAGGTGTAGGAAAACCTCAAAAGCATGACCCCTTTTTTTGCGAATTCCCTTCAAATTCACTACACATTAGCCCTGCGCTGCACCTTCTTTCGAACATGCCACCAACGAATAATGGCGGGCTGATAGTCAAATGACCCAAAGCCGAGCTGCGGGAAACTTATTGCCGCGGACTGTCCACGAAACTTTTCATACTTTCGTGGACAAGCCCTACTTTCATTGACACGCATTGAAGTTTTGCTGCTCCCATGGACTCCGTCAATACTTTCGTGGACTCCCGACTTACTTTCATGGAGACACGCATATTCGCCAGGGCCTCAGATATCAGGATGTTTTATCCTGAATTCCTGATTTTCAGGATGAGTATGAGGTGCCAGACCTGAAAAATCCGATTAAATGAATTTCTGACCCTGTAAATTCAGTATGGTTATCATATGACAACCCTGAGAACTCAGTATAGTGTTCGTGTACCAGCCCTGACTGCTCAGTATGCATTCGAGGATAACCCTGATACCTCGAATCTGGCTTCAGGGGGGGCGCTACGGGTGTACCCCCTGTTTTCTGCCCATAGTTCCATAATTTTCGTGCCAGCGCACATTTTGCCTGTAGATTGTTGCCGCGAAATGACCAGTTTGCCGCGTGCACTGCAAATCCTGTAATTCTGGCCAATAGCGGCTAAGTATACAGCCAGCGCAGCGCACCACAGCCAGGCCTCAGAAGGTGTTGGGGTGCTGCGGTCCACTCGCTGACGCAGCATTGCATGCATGGATGGTTGGACGGCCAACCACTCCATGTGGGGAGGACCAAACTCCCGCGCAGCCATCGCTCATGGTCCTTCCTCCCCACAGCTCCCTTTCATGCCTTGAATCATCCAACCATTCTAGACGATAGAGCTTGTGCTCGCTGGTCTGTTTCTCTGCTGTGAACCGCCCCCTCGTTAGGGGGCACTATGCTTGCGCCAGGATCTGACGACGAGGAGGAGGCTCCCGACGATCCTTCTACAGCGTCCCACCCGGGTGCCGTGACAGGATTAGACTTACTGCGAAGAAATCCTCCCGCATCGGCACCTCCCCCTCGAACGCACACCGCTGAAGTAGTAGAGGAGGCATCTCGCCATGTTGTAGCAACACCACCTCAGCGAAGCACTACGCCCCGCACTTCTTTTAATCAAGGGTCGACCCGTATTGGACCGCCGTCGAAGAAGCTCGAGCCCTCACGCTATCGGCAGGCAACCCTGAGTTTCGGGCGGTCGCAAAACACTCCCGCTCCGACTCTGCACGTCGTCCCTCCTGTTGTTTCAGGACCATCTACAGCTCCGACTTCGTCATCGGACACCGAACTTGAAGACGTGGCCGAACGAAAGTACCAGGAGGCTCTCTGGCAATTTAAAAAGCGGTGGAGTACTGACTTTCCTTGGCTTGTGCTTAATCAGACCCGTGCAGGATTCCCGGCTTTGAAGTGTAAGACTTGCATGGAACATGGCGGGCACGGAACGAACTACGGCAAGGGCGGAGAAGGTGCGACCGACGTCCAGACGCAGGCGATGCAAAACCACCAGCGCACGCGGAAGCACAAGAGAGCGATGCGGAGACAAGCCACCGCCACTGCGATCGCTGAGGGGCAGCTGCGCATGGAGGACTTGGCGAAAACACATACCGTCCAGAGCGAGCGTGTTACTGCACTGCTGGAGACTCTGCTTTTCATCTGTCAGTCCGACGCGCCCATCGAGATGTGGGTGCAACTTGTGCGGCACCTCTCAAAGCGACGTACTCCTGGTTTTCCCAAACGAGGCTACGGGTCTTACTTCACAACGTAAGTCCTTGGGTGTTTTATTCGTTTACTATTTAACATGTGTTGATCTCTCGCATGTACTAATCTCCCTGCATGGTTTGCGCAGGTATGGCTTTCAGGAGTTAACCAAGTCGACAGCCATGTACCTTCGAGCTCGTCAACGGGAGCACTTGGAGTCAAGCCCGTTCATTGGCTTGAGCTGTGACGAGAGTACCGACAGAGTTCGTGGTTGCACATGATTGTGTTTGCTACTTTCCTTCGCGAGCGCATTGTTGTCACAGAGTTTCTAACGCTTCTTCCTGTCGACAAATGTGATGCAGCTTCTCTGGAAGGCTCTCTTGTTGCTTACCTCGATAGCATCGGCATCAGTCTCTCAAAGGTGTCGGGCATCAGCACCGACGGTGCCGCAGTGATGGTTGGAGCCACGAACGGGGTCGTTGGGCGCCTTCGACAGCGGATCCCGCATGTGGTTTCTGTCCACTGCATAGCGCATCGGTTCGTTCATGCATAGACTTCATATCCCGTTGAGAAAACCGTGCACTAACCACTGTTTCGTCGTGTTTCTACTCCCGTCCATCCAGGGAAGCCCTCGCGGCCAGAGATGCTGCCAACGCGCTGCCTGAGCTGGGAATTGTGGATGCCATCATCCGCGCGGTTGCTGAGCTGCTGGGGCGTTCACACAACTGGCACAAGATGTTCAAGGACCTCCAAAAGATCTTCACGGCGACAAATCTGGAGATGCAAGGGATTCACCTTGTTCGGTGGCTCAGTCGTGGCGGCGCCATTCTGAGGCTGGTGGCGGTGCTTCCTGCCGTCATCGTTCTGCTGCACCTCTACGACAAACCCATGTACCACATCGTCACATCGTACAAGTTTCACTTTTTCCTGTACTTCCTCGCCGACGTGCACGAGGAGCTCAACAGCCTCAATCTGCTGTTCCAGAAGCGCGAGGTGAGCCATTGCGGTTGCAATGGTTTCCAACCAATTCAAACAAAAAACATACTGCCATCAATAAAAAAATTACTTACTTCCTCGTGTTCTTATTTCATCCCATGACACCCTCCTACAGATCGACCTGACGGGCGTGCAGTCGCAGGTACGGCGAACGATCGTCTTCATTCGTTCGCGCTACGTCAACTGCGGGCCTAACTTCGGCACGAACAGCGATCGCCTGTCCAAGTTTCTGGAGCGCCACGCCAGCAACCGAGATGTGATCGTGCAAGGCGTCGATGCAGACGGAATGGAGCGAGTGCATCAATTCGAGCTTCACGAGGAGCCGCTGCCAAACTACACCACTGCCCGCGGCGACAAAGCTTCCTGCACGCTCACCTGTCGCTCCTACGCGACCGAGCTCATCTACAACGTGCAGCTGCGGCTCGGCGACCTTGAGCGGCTCAACGGGTCAAAGCTGTGGATGCCCCGAACATGGCCGCGGAACACGGAGGCAAGGGACGAGGAGTGCGCCGAGCACTTTGACAGCGTGGTCGAACTCTTCCACGCCAGCGACCGCGTTGAAATTCTGCCAGGTAAGGTTATCCATGCCAATGTATATTATATGCCCAACTTGCTAAAATATTGCAGTTCCTGTATGAGTGTTGCTGATTTACGAGTGTTGCTGTTCCTGTATGTGTCTCGCAGGAGTCGACAAGCGGCTGGCACGCAAGGAACTCAGCACCCTCGTGCCAGTGCTTGCTGGTGTGCCAAAAGAGGAGCAGCCATTCCATGCCGGACTTGCAGCCATCCTGGAGACCAGCGACTGGCCGCGCAGCTACCCGAATCTCGTGCGCCTGTGGGTGGCTGTGGCAGTGCTTCCTCTCAACACTGTTGAGTGCGAGAGGGGATTCTCGCGACAAAATGTGATTAAGAGCTGGAACCGGACGAGTCTGTGCAACGGGAAGCTGGAGGATCTGATGTGCATGAGTTTGCTAGAGTATGACATGAACTGGGATAGGGTCATTGAGGTGTGGCGCGGCATGAAGAAGAGACGGCCAAGGAGGGCCCACCAGAGCGAAGTGCGTGCGAGGAAGTCTGCCAAGGGCAAAGAGAAAGTGGTGGTGTTGTCCGAAGAGGAGCATGATGATGAGGCACGAGCGGACGATGAGAACAGCTGCTCCAGCAGCGGGTTTAGTTCTAGTGATGATGAGGAGGATGGTGGAAACTTCTGAGTCGAGCCACATGTATGCTGCAGTACTGTGAATATTGATTATCTCTGGTGTTATGCTGCTGCTATTATTATACTTAAAGCAACATTTTGGGCTGTTTTGAAGATTACCCTGAGGCTGCAGTTAAGTGCTGGATGCCAACCCTGACAAAACAGCATGAACATTGACGTCCAACCCTGACCAGTACACGTGTTTTTAAGGCCTAGCCCTGACTAGACAGGATGCCCAAAATCCTAGCTGAGGCCCTGATATTCGCATTTAAAAAGGAGTATATAGCAATGTACATGGATTACAGGCACAAAAATCGAAATACTCCATACTATCTGTCCATCGCAAGTAACCATGAGCTACAGTGTCGGAAACCAGAATCTAGGAGCTTTTCTGGGAAGAGTTTGAAGCCACACTCAAATATGCAGTGCAATTTAAATAACTTAGTGTATTAGGGTCCGCGTGATTGATACACTTCTTATTCAAATCAAATCTTCTCAACAAAAAACATAATATGCCTGTGCTTGACTATTTTGCATCAATCAGTAGTTGTTTTCTCATTCATAGTACATTATTTCATTATTAAGAATTATGTGGAAACAAAATTAGCACCTGATAAAATTATTGTTCAGAATAACATGTTTTTATTTGCATTAGTATGCTTCTCGTAAAAAAAACATATTTACAAAATTGTGAATCTAAAATACTTGTGTCATTTTCACGCTGATTAGTATCTTATTATGGACAAAATTTTTAATAATAACAATAATAACATTAAGGCCTGAAACCTTCTATTTTTACAGCCATGTTTATCAAAAATTAGTTTAAATATTTGGAAATGCCATAATTTATAGCATTCCCGATTCTTGGTGGGAAGAAATTCCAAACCGTTATCTTGGTACTACTATGATTTTTTTTCTGAGCCCTATTAACATAGTAACCATAATATCTATCTTTATTCTACAACGTGAATCTTTTGTAGCGAGATTTCGCCTACTTGATCTGCTACAATTGTCGTTCAACTAAAACTGCTTCGTCTGTCAACTTATACATATTATCTATGTAGAAGTTATAGGCTAGACTGAGGTATGCTTCTAGTGAGTACAACCAACTAGTATTTGTTCTAGGTTTCCACCTCTTGTAATCATTCGTTTCTACGTTAACATGGTATCACGCTTAGGTTAGGATCCCCCCGCCTACCGCTTCCGCCCGTCGCGCCTCCTAGGCCCCGTCGCGCCCCCTAGGCCCCGTCGCGCCCCCCCTGGGCCCCGTCGCGCTCGTTAGGCCCCGTCGCGCCCCCCCGGGCCCCGTCGTGCCCGCTGGGCCCCGTCGCGCCTCCTAGGCCCCGTCGCGCTCCCCCTGGGCCCCGTCGCGCCCACTGGGTCCCGTCGCGACCCCTAGGCCCTAACGCGCACCCGCTGGGCCCCGTTGCGCCTCCTAGGCCCCGTCGCGCCCCCCATGGGCCCCGTCGAGCCCGCTGAGCCCCGTCGTGCCTCCTAGGCACCGTCGCGCCTCCTAAGCCCCGTCGCGTCCCCACCCTCTGGGCCCCGTCGCGCCCGTTCGGCCCCGTCGCGCCCCTCCTAGGCCCCGTCGTGCCCGCTGGGCCCCTTCGCGCTTCCTAGGCCCCGTCGCGCCTGCTAGGCCCCGTCGCGCCCACCCTGGGCCCCGTCGCGCCCGTTAGGCCCCGTCGCGGCCCCCCTGGGCCCCGTCGTGCCCGCTGGTCCCCGTCGCGCCTCCTCGGCCCCGTCGCGCCCCCCCTGGGCCCCGTCGTGCCCGCTGGGCCCCGTCGCGCCCCTTAGGCCCCGTCGCGCCCGCTGGCCCCTGTCGCGCCTGCTGTTAGCGCTCGCCCGCCTGGCCTCCTCCTAGTGCCGCTCGGCCTCCTCCTAGTGCCGCCCGGCCTCCTCCTAGTGCCGCCCGGCCTCCTCCTAGTGCCGCCCGGCCCCTTCCTAGCGCCGCCCGGCCTCTCCTCAGCGCTGCCCGGCCCCTCCTCATGCCCGACCGGCCCTAGCAGCACCAGCCTGGCCCCTCCCAGCACCAGCCCGGCCCTAGAGCACCTGCCCGCCTCCCCTGCTCGGCCTGCCGTGTCCTCTCGGGCCCTGTGTCTTCTGCTTGCCTGCGCTGGGACGCCTAGCTGCTGCCCTACTGGAGAGTGCTGCCGCCGTGTCCCCGCGCCGCTGTGCTCCTGTGCCGCTGAGGAGCTGTGCTGCTGTGCCGCTGTGTCGCTGAGGAGCTGTGCCGCTGACCCTGCACGATGGCTGACTTTGTGCTCCGCCTGGACGCTGAGGGCCACGCGGTTGACTTCGCCGCCTGGCTCTCCGATCTTCGCCGCCAGCTTACAGGTCAGCGCCAGGATGGCCACTCTCTGGTTGTCCATGCTGATGGCTTGCTCCCCCGTCCCCCTGCACCTACTCCCCTCCCTGCTGACCCCTCCTCTGATGACCGTGAGGCTTTCTCTACTGCTGCGCTAGCCTGTGCGGTCTGGGACTCACGCGATGCAGTAGCTCAGGTTGCTATTAGTCACGCCCTCCCTGTGTCTGAGCGCTCGCGTTTTGCTACTGTTGAAACGGCCAAAGCTTATTTAGAAGCCGTTATTGCTCGCTATTCCACCCCTGCCTCCGCTTCTGCTGGCCGCTTGCTCTTTCCGATGCTGTTCCCAGACCTGGCTGCCTTCCCTACTGTCGCAGATTTTGCCACTCATTTGCGTGCCCTAGAGACTCGCTATCGCACTGCCAGCACTGCTGCCCAGCTCACTGCGCTCCCCCCTCCTTTCTGCATGACGCTCTATTTTATCGCTATGCGCCTGCCAGACCGCCTCGCTAGTGCTCGCGACCACTTTCTTAGCCAGCACCCGGGTGACCTCACCCTGACCGCCTTTGTCGACACCCTCACTGAGATCGAGACTCGCCAGCGCACTATCGCTCAGTCGAGCGGTGCGCCGGCAGTCTCTATCTTTCACGGTTGTGCCCCATCCCCGTGCACGTTCACTGACGTTTCGGCTGCGGTCGCCACGGCGACCCCTCTTACCGAGACGGCTGCTGCTGTCCACCCGCAGCAGCGCTCGCGTCGCGGTGGCCGTGGCCGCCAGGGAGGTAGGGGTGGTGACGCAGGTGGTAGTGGTCGTGGTGGTGGTGACGGTAGTCCGCCTGAGGGGACTACCACCGGTGGGCAGGAGCAGCAGCCCCAGCAGCAGCAGGACCAGCCCCAGCCGCAGCCGCCGTCCCAGCAGCACCCGCCGCAGCCGTGGGCTCGTCTCCCGCCTGGTTGGCCCGGCACCTCCGGAGGCGGTGGCCGTGGTGGCGGCCCGCGCAGCTTGGCGTCTACCAGCGGCTCCAGTGCTGTGACCTGCCAGTACCAGCTTCAGACCGGGCCTCTCCGCGGCACTCTGTGCCGCCGCCCGCACCCGACCGCCCACTGTTTCCGCCGCCTCGACGATCTTTTTCGTCGTCGCTTTGGCCCGGCCCCGGACCTCCCTGACTGGCACAGCCTGCTCCGCCAGGGCGTGCCGATCTTTGAGTTAGACATGGATCAGATAGGTGCTGCTTTGCATGCTTTGTATGCTGACGCTTCTAGTGTTGATGGATCTTACTACCATGTGTACTCTAGTTTAGGTGTTTCACCCTTGTGTAGCTTAGCTTCCCCTGCTGCGACAGGCGTAGGACTGCCTAGGTTGCCTAGTCTAGTCGCTGCACCGGCTCCGTCCGCGGCCTCCGCCACTGCGTCGCTGTCCTTCACTCTCGACTCTGGTGCTTCTGCCTGCTTCTTCCGCGACCGTTCCACGCTCACGCCGCTTGCTGCACCTGCTGTTGTCTCTCTCGCTGACCCCTCTGCGGGTCCGGTCGTCGCGCGCAGTTCTACGTCCCTTCCCTGTCCGGCAGTTCCCTCGGGCTCCCTTACTGGCCTCCACGTTCCCTCGTTCTCCAGGAACCTGGTTGGTGTCGGCTGTCTCCAGGACCTCGGCGTCACCACCACGTTCCCCGGGCACGAGCGGTTCGCTGTCTGTTCTGAGGCTGTCTCAGGTTCCCCCCTTGCGACGTTCCCCCGGGACCCGGTGTCCGGTCTGTTTACCCTACACACCGCTTCCCCCCCGGTTGGTGCGTCCTCCCAGGTCGCTGCAGCTTGCTCGTGTCGGTCCCTCACTCACCCCTCCCTTCTCTGGCACCACCGCTTAGGTCACCCTGCTCTCCCGCGTCTGCGTCACATGTCCCAGCACGGTCTTGTCTTAGGTCTCCCCGCGTCGCTCCCTGCCCTTCCTCCCTCGACTGCGCCACCGTGCACGCCTTGCGTCGAGGGTCGGCTCCGCCGTGCTCCTCACTCCTCCTCGCTGCGTCCTGCTACTGCCCCCCTTCAGACCCTGCACTTGGACGTTTGGGGCCCTGCCCCCGTCCCCGGACCGCGCGGTGAGCGCTACTTCCTTGTGCTCGTTGACGACTACACGCGCTACACCACGGTGTTTCCCCTGGAGCGGAAGGCCGACGTGCCCGACGTTCTTCTCCCGTGGGTTGTGGCTGCGCGTCTCCACCGCGGTCTCCCCGTGTTGTGTCTCCACTCCGACCGTGGCGGCGAGTTCGCCTCTGGTCGGCTTGGACAGTTCTGTCGTGCGGAGGGCATCACTCAGTCGTACACCTTGCCGGACTCGCCACAGCAGAATGGGGTTGCTGAGCGCCGCATCGGCTTGGTCATGGAGGTCGCCCGTACCTCCATGATCCATGCCGATGCCCCCCATTTTCTGTGGCCGTTCGCTGTTCGCTACGCGGCTCACCAGCTTAACCTGTGGCCACGCTCCCAGCGGCCGCAGGTTTCGCCGACCCTCCTTTGGACCGGGTCCCCCGGTGACGCGTCTGCGTTCCACGTCTGGGGCTGCCTTGCTCACGTTCGTGCCTCTGGCACGGACAAGCTCACTGCCCGCACTGTCCCCTGTGTCTTCCTCGGTTTCCCCCTGGACTCGTCTGACTGGCTTTTCTACCACCCGCCGTCTCACCGCTTCCTCCACTCTCGTGACGTCACCTTTGACGAGTCCGTCTCCTTCTACCGCCGCTTCCCTCACCGAGGTCTCCCAGTTGCCCCCCCCCTTTTCCTTGCTCCCTCTCCCCCGGTAGCCCCTGCCCCTCTCCCGCCTCGTCCTGCCCCGTCTGGTGTCTCCCACGTCACTCCCCTCCCGTCGGTTGTCCCCGTTGAGGAGTCTGCTGACTCTGGTGGTACCCCCGGTCCGTCCTTGCCGCGTCCCCCTTCCCCAGTGCCTCCGCCCCCACTGTCGCAGTCGCCGACCCCGCTGCCGCCGCCGTCGCCGTCGCCGCCGCAGCCGTCGCCGCTGTCGCCGCCACTGCCGCCGCTGCTCTCGGCCCCTGGGGGTGCTGGTGTGGAGGAGGGTGTTCGTCCTGCGGCTTCTGGGGGTGCCGCTGGTGTTGGAGGGGGTTCTCGCTCTTGGGGTGTTGGTTCTGGGGGTGCTGCTGTTGAGTGTTCTGCCGACGGTCGTTCTGCCTCTGCTGGTCCGAGAGTTCCGGCCCAGCCGTCGTCGCCGCCACAGCAGCCGTCGCCGCCGGTTTCCGCTCTCCGCCTGCTCGGCCTTCCCTCCCCGGACCGCGCGCCGGTGTCTCCCCCACCGCCTCCTGACCTCCCTGTCTACGGTCCTGTGTTCCCGCCGCCAGACTCGTCTCCGGCCCGTCTTCCTCCTCGTTCCCCTCCTGTGTCTCCTCCGCTGTCCCCTGACCCTACCCCTCCGTCTCACGTTTGGGCTCGCCGTCCCTCCCGTGCTCGTCCCGTCTCTCCTGTCCTGCCCACCCACCCTATGTTGCTCCGTTCCCACTCGTCTCGTCCTCCCCTCCTCCCGTCCCCTCCTCCCTCGTCCCTTGCTGTTGCACCTCCTCCGTTCTCTGACTACCTCCGTGCTGCTCGTCCCCTTGTCCCTCGGGTCCTTGCCTCTCTTGTTACCGACCCTGCTGTTCCTGTCTCGCGCCTTGACGCGCTTGTCGCTGTTGTCGCTGACTTCGCTTCTACCCGCCGCCTTGACTACGCTACCGCTCTGGTCTCTGACCCTGCCCGTCCTCTGTCCGTCGGGGGTGCTCCTGCCCTTGGCAGTGACGTCCTAGAGGACAGGCAGTACGAGCTGGCTTTCCTTTCCGAGGCTGCTCCCCATCTCTGCTCCATGCTGTTAGTCCCTGAGGGTGACCCAGACGCCTTCGACATCCCGACCCCTCGCACCTACGCTGAGGCCACCTCGGGACCTTGGGCCTCTCAGTGGATAGCTGCCATGGAGCAGGAGATGGCATCTTGGAGATCCACCGGCACTTACGTCGACGCAGTTCCCCCGCCTGGGGTGAACGTAGTCGATGGTCGGTGGCTCTTCAAGGTGAAGCGTCCCCCTGGAGAGCCGCCTGTCTTCAAGGCGCGCTACGTGGCCAGAGGTTTCAGTCAGCGCGAGGGGGTTGACTTCTTCCAGACCTTCGCCCCGACCCCGAAGATGACCACTCTTCGGGCGCTGCTACACGTAGCAGCACAGCGTGACTACGAGCTTCACTCTCTTGACTTCTCTACTGCCTTTCTTCAGGGCAGCCTACACGAGCAGGTCTACCTGCGCCGACCACAGGGCTTCACTGGTACCTTCCCTCCTGGGACCCAGTGGCTTCTCAGGCGCCCGGTCTACGGCCTGCGTCAGGCTCCCCGCGAGTGGCACGACACGCTACGTGCCACGTTAGCAGACCTGCAGTTCTTTCCGTCCTCTGCTGACCCTTCACTGTTTGTGCGTTCCGGCCAGACTCCGTTCTACATCCTTGTCTACGTAGACGACCTGGTCTTCGCTACTCCTGACAGGGACGCACTGGCCTCTGTGAAGGCTGAGCTGCTGAAGAGACACACCTGCACTGACCTTGGAGAGCTGCGTCGCTATCTTGGCCTGCAGATCTCTAGGGACAGAGCAGCACGCACCATCACTCTGACCCAGTCACACTTGGTGCGTCAGGTCCTTCAGAGGTTCGGTCTTCAGTTCTCCTCCGCACAGCCCACACCTCTACCCGTAGACCATGGGCTCTCTGCTCCCGTTCCTGAGGAGCCAGTAGAGCCCAGTGGCCCCTACGCAGAGCTGGTGGGTTGCCTCATGTACCTGATGACTTGCACTCGCCCAGATCTCGCATACCCTCTCAGCATCCTGGCTCGCTTTGTGGCTACAGGCAGACACCGACCTCAGCACTGGTCTGCCGCTAAGAGGGTTTTGCGTTATCTTGCTAGTACATCAGGCATGGGGTTAGTGCTAGGAGGACGCAGGCCAGTGGTCCTTACTGGGCACACAGACGCTTCTTGGGCAGACGACGCTGAGACGCTCAGGTCGTCGCAGGGCTACTGTTTCAGCCTTGGTTCGGGTGCTATCTCTTGGAGATCCACTCGCTCGTCGTCTGTGGCTCAGTCTAGCTGTGAGGCTGAGATCTACGCTGGTGCCATGGCGGCACAGGAGCTCCGCTGGCTGACCTTCTTGCTCACAGACTTAGGTGAGCGGCCTAGCTCTGCCCCGGTCCTGTACGCTGACAACAGGGCCATGATACTCCTGTGTCAGGAGCCTCGGCTTGAGGGCAGAGCGAAGCATATCCAGCTGCGGTACTTCCTCCTGCGCGAGCTACAGCAGCGCCGCCAGGCCCGCGTAGTTCACTTGGCCTCAGGTGCCAACACAGCTGATATCTTTACTAAGGCGCTTGCGCCTAAAGATCATCAGCGGCACTGTGTACAGCTTGGTCTTGTTCCTATAGCTGCTCCCCTGTTAGGATCCTGATTGTGTACTCTCTATTATATATGCTTGTCAGACTGGCCTTGTGGCCTTACCTCCAGTGGCTGGACTAGTAGTGCCACCCTGGCTTGCTTCAGTTTTGGTTGTATTCTTGCTGACTGGTCTCCAGACCCCTGCCTCAGTGGTTGGACTAGTAGTGCCGCCCTGAGCTGTTTGCTTCTTGTTTAGTTTCACCCCTTGTCTAGCCTAGGGGGTGTGTCAACTTATACATATTATCTATGTAGAAGTTATAGGCTAGACTGAGGTATGCTTCTAGTGAGTACAACCAACTAGTATTTGTTCTAGGTTTCCACCTCTTGTAATCATTCGTTTCTACGTTAACATCGTCACGGTCATTCAGATGAATTTTGAGGATCGCTTCAAAGTTTCTTTAAACACGCGAAACAGCTAGCGGACTTGGTGGCTTGCAATTACTGTAGCTTGCGACTATTTGCGAGTGACTTGATTACGCCATAATTTTGTTTTTTCCTCCCGTCAGCATTTGTACAGTTCCGTTTTTTGGGTTGCGTAGCAACCCTTTATAATCGGTCGGTGGACCGATTGTGGTGGACAGATATTGCATTACATATTATTCTATTCTAAATCTTATCAACATAATAACCCATATCATTTTTGGTTTCTAAAATTTATCGAGATAATAACTCATATCATTTTTTTTGTTTGTTTGTTTTTTCTAAATCTTATCGAGATAATAACCCATATCATTTTTTAGGGTCTAATGCATCCTTTAATCTAAAGATTTGTATTATATTATATTATATTATTATATTGTATTATTACAAGAGTCTTTTATATTTATTATTAGTATTAGTATTATTTATTGCCACATACGTATTCCCGTTATTATTGTTGTTTGTAGTTTCTAGTGTATGTATTTGTCATGTTTGATCTCTTTGTCTTATTATTATTATTATTATTATTACCACTACTATTGTTCCTATTACTATTGTCATTTTTTTCTTCTATTCTTCTACTTTTCTATCCATTATTATTATTATACTACTATTGTTAGACTTAGCTAACCATTTTATCGTGCAAGACAAAAATCCATGCTATTTTATTTGATATGTCGGCGATACTCATACCGACATAAAAATATAAGAATAGCATAGAGATTTGGGACAACTATCTAAGCTACCTATGAATGATGAGAGTCTCAAATCATTCACCGTCGATAATTACGGCGGAGAATGATAGAGATACTACATTACAACAGCACAGAATACATTATGGCAAACAAATATTACGAAACAGTAGTGAATGCAACGTAGCAAACGCATCAATGCTTTTGTGTTGATATGCGCGTTATGGGAAGAATATCCCAAACTGGCAACGACAATCGCAATTTGTACTGTGCACTAGGCATACGCTGCGTCGTCTCACTGCACCCACAACAATATGCACTCTCTTAATAACGCATGCCATCGAGCACATTACATAGCAAAATATTACGGGTAGGAAAACGAATGCGTCAATGCTTTCGTGCTACAATAGAGACTGACATGCACGTTATGGGAAGCGAGTCCCCAGACCGGCAACGACAATCGCAAATTGTATACCGCACTAGGCATAGTCAGCATTGTTTCCATGGGGACAATACAATACAACTAGGTATGTGCACGACGTAACAATACAATACATGTAAAACATATGCACAAGACACGGCAAACATCATTGACAACAAAAAATACGGAACAGTAGTGAATACAACGTAGCAAACGCATCAATGCTTTTGTGTTGACATGCGCGTTATGGGAAGAATATCCCAAACTGGCAACGACAATCGCAATTTGTACTGTGCACTAGGCATACGCTGCGTCGTCTCACTGCACCCACAACAATATGCACTCTCTTAATAACGCATGCCATCGAGCACATTACATAGCAAAATATTACGGGTAGGAAAACGAATGCGTCAATGCTTTCGTGCTACAATAGAGACTGACATGCACGTTATGGGAAGCGAGTTCCCAGACCGGCAACGGCAATCGCAGATTGTATATTGCACTAGGCATAGTCGGCATCGTTTCCACGGGGACAATACAATACAACCAGGTATGTGCATGACGTAACAATACAATACACCATAGAACATATGCACAAGAGACGGTAAACACCATTGACAACAAAAAATACGGAACAGTAGTGAGTGCAACGAAGCAAATGCATCAATGCTTTATGTGCATGATGTGGCAATGCGGTACGTAGAAAACACAGGCATACCACGTGGTACACTGTTGACCGAATGATAGATCAACGTGATAGTACATTACAGGGATACATATGGAAAGAAATAGGTTAACACAAAAGTATGGTTATAAAAAAATGGAAAACATATGACCCATTATCTTAAGATGCTACCTTGCCCAAGTCTTAGACCCTGCACTCACCTTCCCCACCACCCCACCCATTCCATTCCTCCCCAATCATCCCCCTCCCCTCCCGTTTCCCCTGTGACGTTTCGCTGCTACTCGTTGTATCAATTTCATTCAAGTTGTCCGAGTAAGTGGACGACCATCCACCTGAAAGGGATGGAAAATAGTAGAAAAAATGTGTATAGTATAATAATATGAAGATTTCAGTGGACAAATTATATGTATCGATGACTTACTCTTAGAGACGACGCTGAACCTTCGCAGGAGTTGTCGGATGTACGGCATCAGTGTTGGTACCAATCCGCTTGTTATTGTCATTTGTTGATGGGATGTCCTAAGCATTATCCAGTATAGCAAGACATGATGTCGATGGTAAAGTTTAGTTCAAACGAAAAACAATACACGGTATGTAAATATACAAAAGCGACATGGTGATTATACTCACAGTATGAAAGGGTTGATTGAGTGAAATTATCGACCTTGTGATCCCATCCCAGATGCCACATACTTTCACCTGTGAGCATAATATGGATAACACAAGCCAAGAGAGAAGTCAAACGTGACTAAAAAATTTGTACAAAACACAAATGACGAATTTGTTGGTATGAATAACAACATGCTGTTGTGTTGTTATATTCCTTACTTGGATGAGCCATCTTCCAATAAGACCAGTCAGCATTTCGTGTTTCTGTTCGTTGTCTGCCATGCTGAACTCAATGGTACAAGCATTCGGAATAACTTGCTTGATCGCCTCCAATTCGATCTTTGCCAATACGCCCTTGCGAATCCCGATTTTTTTGTCACGCACTGGAAAAAGAGCGCACGTATGTGTAGAGGTAAGATGTGTGTCGTATATTTAGCTGAAGAACGTGATAATTATGAGTATCATGTACAATAATTTAGGCATTAACTACTAACCTTCCTGATTGTCGAATGTGACTCCAATCTCAGTGAAACACTTGGCATCCATCTCCTCGTGTCCCGCGCAGCACTTCCATCGTTCGCTGGTGTAAAAGTAGCGAGCATTGCGACCGCAAACACCCCCCCCTTCAACTGTGTCATCATGAATACAGCGTTGTCCTGCATTGACAACAAATCCGGTGATCGTGCCGCGTGTAATGGCCACATTTTCGTTCCGCCTTGCACGAGCGTGATCTTCCACGCCGGCAAGCCTGCAATGAAAATGTGCATGGTGTTCAGCTTCAATAAATGACCGCACAGTGCTAAGGATATCTGAGTAAGATTGAAAATAATAACTTACGAAGCAACTTCGCCCCAATCCTCACAAACAGGTGCAGTGTTGCTCAAGTTCGGCGCAATGCGAGCGATTGCATCATCGTCCGTGATTTCAAGGACTTGGGATCTGAAGGTCACAACAACGAGTAGAAATATATACATTACGTAAATGAAGATAAAATTGTAAAGCAAGTCAATAGTGAACACATATAAACAATGCAGGACGGAGAAAATATAAAGTATGGGATCATAAGGAGATTGGTTTAGTGACGAGACACTTGGCATTGTTAACGGACCTTGGTGACGTCAGAACTTGGCGGTTCGATATGTAGATTCCCGTAAGCCATACAAATACATGAACGAGCTGGTAGTGAATACCCTCCTCAAGCGCGTGCCTTTGCACAATCTGGTTCAGTGCAACGGCTGTTTTACCCAATGCAGTGAACCCGAATGAACCACTATGGTCCCGAATTTCGCAGATCGCTCGTTGCGTGGTGCTCGGGAAAAATGCACGCATGGTAAGCTCCACCTGGAACGATGCGGGCTATGGACATTGGAATAGTGAGTGCCATACAAATGTAAGAAGGGTTGGACACGATTTTACTACGTACATAGATACTGCTAAATCAATGCAATTGGTTGCGAAGTGACACATCAATGATGAAATCTATACTCGTAACAATAACACAAAACACATTGATGTATGCAGAAGCCAAAGCGGTCAGTGGGGTTGGAACGAATGTCATCTAGTGAATGGTATGATCCGGCTTGGTTGCGAAAAGGTACAATTACGGCAATAATGAATTCTCTACTCTTTACGATAAATAGCATACCTGTTTCTGTCCACCAGAAACCAAAGCAGACAGCGGGGTCGGAACAAATGTGTTCTGGTTAATCGCGTGAGCCGGGTCAGTCAATCGCGCTCGTGAGACGCGATGGACCCATACAAGTTGTCCCTCAGAGCCTCTCATGCTGTACCTGTTATATGTATTTGCCAACGCACCACATGCGGAAAATAGGGAAAACAACGCATGGAACGATTCGGTTTAGCACATTTGTATGCGAACCTAATAACATGATACATTCGTTACGTTATTGCGGACAAGCACAGCGATGTTTTGATACGAAGTTCGCAGTATGATAACATATAAATGGCATGATAACGAGTATGAGAAGGATAATATATGTACACTTTAATATCCAATATGCAAGTATATTATTGGAAATGAGTATACTACGTAGACTTACAAACTTCACAAGAACAATACAGTACGTACTTCATGTCTTTGATTTTGGAGGAATCGACGTAGAGGAAGTCATACGTCTTTCCCAAAGTGAACTCCTTGGCGGTACTAGAGCATTTTTCTGTGCTCCAGACTGGCTTTCCCCATAAAAGCAGCTCCATTACATCGCCATTGCGGTCCGCAAGAATAATCTTGTTGGGAGATCGAACTCCATCTTGTAGCTCCTTATCAGTGTGGTTGCGTATTTCGACGACCATTGCACGGACCATAAACTCATCAGCCGGATGCTTTTTTATGAGAGCATTAAGGTCGGCAAAAAGTATAATGCCAGGATTCTGCATTTTGCACATAGGAAATTGAGTGTTTGGGTGTTAGCATATAGGAGATCGAGGCACTCATGCGTGCCAATACTTAGGGGAAAATAGTTGGATGAACAATAGAAATATCAAATATCTAGTATATACCTCAGACGCCAGACAGTATGGCCACGGAAGAGGATCTGCAAAATCAATTGAATGTAGGCGGTAAATGAAGCTAGAGAGAATGGCGTGTTACTTAATTACAACATAGATAGGAAAGTGATCGCTGTAATAGGTCTCACCGACGAATACATCGACGCTATATTTAGATTGGTTAATCCAAACATGGTCTATACACGTTCCTCGTATGGTCGTAGACGATTTAACACATTGAGACAATGATGAAGAAGCCATGAACTCGTTTAACCCTTGCGGTATGTATTTCTTTGTATCAAAATTGAGGTCACCAATTATAACGACTTCGCCACTCGGAATATTGTCTACCACGCGCCGCAAAAATTGATGGAACCTAGAAGAGGGTGATTGTGGATTACGATACACACATAAAACGTATGTATCAGGCAAACAACTATAACGTAGCACAACAATTTGAGTCTTCTCACAGTCCTCCTCATGTATTACAGAGACACATGATTTATGCGCAATCAGGATACCCCCAAAATCACGATCTTGTCGATATATGCTGAACCCATATTCATTGGGCCGGGTAATGTCAGATACCGCTAAATGCGTCTCGAGTAATAAGACAAAGTCAAACAGACGAATAGATGGTCCACCAAGAATGGCAACCATATCCTTTAGTTTTCGCACATTTTGAAAGCAAAACCTTCCTTTGCAATGAATCAATGTGATATTATGTATTGGGACCGGAGAAATCGTAAGCTTAGAACTACGAAGACGTTCCATTTCTTTAACGACTTCACCATTAATACGAATGGTTCGCTCGGAAAACCCACTTAAATACAAAGCACGGTGTGACCTGAACCGGCTCAAAGCCACATACGCTGCATGATAAAAATTGGGCCCCTCAAAATGAACGACACCTGATTCGAACGTTGACCCTTGGCTGCGATGTACTGTATACTTATAGCCGCACTAGGGCGAAGGGGGAATTGTAGCCTTGAGATCTCTTCGCACATTCGGTTAATAGAGAATTTTCGCTCGACACGAACGATTGGGGTTAACAAATTATTGTTTATTGCCGATGTGGTATACATGCTTCTACAGTTGTTACGCACCTTCGCACCAACCCGAACGTTGTCAAATAGCACCCAGATGATAGAGACCTCATTTGTTTCATCCATAGAAAAACAATGTATTGTGCCAGACGTACCGTTTGCAAGGCCGTCGGTGGTATCAACATTTAAGACAATATGAATTTTGCATCCAACATACAGGAATAAGGTTGCATAAAGACCCGCAGTTTTTTTCGGATCCTTTGGTGCGCTCCCTGATGGTCGCTTACATCGAGTGGAAGTCAAATAGATGTAAGTCGTATGCTTGTATGATATGCTTCTCGTTGTGCGTTAGCTCAAACTTTCTATTGTTGAATTCGTTTATATCTGCGTTTCTTCCAAAAATATGTTGGACACTTAATTTTTGCTCGCCATACGTATTCAACGATAAGAAGAAATCGACATCCTCTCTAGTGTGTTTTCCCTCTCGCAATCTGTTTAAGCGTGCGGCAAACTCGGTCTCATCTTTTTGACGCATTATAGTTGTTAACTCAACCATTGAGAAAAGCTCCCATACGTTATCTTCAACCATTGTATTCAATGATTTTGTCTTTGCAAAACAGTATCTATCGGCTACCGGTGGTAACTGAAAAAAGTCTCCTACAAATATGACATGTAATTCTCCAAACGGGATGTGTTGTTTTCCTCGTAACTCCCTTAGCCGCCAATCCAACCATCGAAATGTGTGCTCGCCAAGCATTGAAACTTCATCGACTATAACAACCTTCACGTCACATAAATTGGACCGTAGCGTGTTCACTCGTTCTGATGATAGATTTGATATTGTTCGGTTTTGCGTAACTGGAATCATTAAAGCGTTATGAATAGTGTACCCACTTATGTTAAAAGCAGCAACTCCGGATGGCGCCAATTTCAACACTTTGAGAGATGTAGGGTCAGAATGAATCGTTGCGTTAAACATCCGTGTAATCCTTTCCGTCAAAGCTCGAATGAGAACCGATTTTCCCACTCCAGCTCCACCAGATATAAACAGACGAAGCGGTGTATAACTTTTCCGTATGTGATGCACGACATGATCACTAATCGCGCGTTGTTCCGCATTTAATATCTTCTCCAGCAGCATGTATTCCGAACTGTCAACGTTGATATGCTTGAACAAATCAGTGCTCTTTTTAACAACATCTTGCATATTCAATTCGTTTGCAAGATCGATATGGTCAACTATATCATTTGAATCTTGTGTTTCAATTGATATGCGATCATCGTTGGCTTGTTCGGCTTCTTTGAATGCATCAGCCCATGTATCTAACTCTTTCGTGAACTCTTGCTCTTTCGCAATAATATCTCGCTCAAATCTGTGATATGCATCAGAACATTCAGCATGGTCGATTGGCTCCTCTCGAAAATGATGAAACAATAAAACCCTCTCTCGAATATAATTGTTATAATTCTGATTCTTATGATAATTCACAAATCTTATTATCTTAGACTTTCCGCGCTTATAATAGAATCTCTTTTCCTTAGTTAAGTCAGGACCAATCAAGTGTAATTTATGCTTGCTCGAATCGTATGGGGCCAATTCATACTTTGAAATAAAATCGGCCAAGCACGTATGTTCCATAGCTTCAGGCCTTAACTTATACTTTTGAATGCATGCGTAGGGTTCATACACGTCCGTGCTCGTTGATTCTAATTGGCGCAATTTATTAATAGATTTAAGGGTTAGTAGTCGTTCATTATGTGGTGATGTATTAATGAAGATGACTTGTCGTGTTGACATGCGATACTGTAACCCAAGTAGCAAATAGCATGCTTCTTGTGCGCTTATTTCTTGAGAATTCAACATAGCGTTTCCAATGGTACGAAGAATTCCCTTTATTCCTGATTTTTTTTTACGAGCGTATGCTAAAGCCTTTTGCATCATGGTACTCATACCTTTATTTGCTTTTGTCATGTACGATACAATGTACGCTGCCACGCTATATGGATCAATGCACAACTGAATATCCATATTCCCATTCCACATTCTGAGAAGGGTGGGATTATAATTGTTTATGTAGACATCACTTACTGTACCTGACGACGTAGAATAAGTGCTGTTCGCTTTAGTGACGACCGGATAACAAGCAGATATTCATCGAAATTAAGACTAACCTTTTGCAAAAAGACAGTGAAAGTGATATTACTTCCGGACGATGCACCATCGAGCCACTCCTTAACGCGTCTTGCATCACTCGCCAATTTTTGTCGCTCCCGTACAGAGAGGGTAGCAGGAATGGGATGTAAAAGCATCGTTGAAGGTAACGGAAATCTTGGAAAACCAAACCTACACTTACGTAAGGAACTCGATCGTTGGCAAGTTCTTGAGTGTTTGTGTGTTTGTAACGATAGCAATTGTGGATGTAAGCCTCTAGAGCTCGTACTAATATGTTTATCTGCGTACCTTATAATAGCGTCCGCTCCAGCGATGCCAATCTCGTTCGCACCTTTACTCCAAACAACGGCATGCGTATGCGGCGCGCCACGATGTTGAAATTCGTCAAGTGTAAAATAGTCATCGATTCCATCAAGAACGTCTGACTTCTTATTCAACATATAACAAAACAGCAATCTCTTTCTATGAGCATAATATCGTGCACAAGTCACAGGGTCATTTCTTACCAACGTGGTAATCGTACTATACTGTAACGGTAAGCCTATACCGGACGGCAATTTACACGGATTCCCACGTAATGTATTTACTCTTAAAAGTATCGCATGAAGATCAACCCAGCGGGTATCTGCCATTGACATGGTTATAAAGAACGTTGGCCTACCGATTTGACGCAAAAGTGCAAAAAGATCGCGCTCGCAATTGTCTCTGTATTGTTGTGTTGAACGGATGACCTTAAAATCATTATATAAGGTATCGTTTTGTTGAAGCGTGAAACGCTTATTTTCGTTCAACATATCTGTCGCGGTAAATGCTTCTAGATTCCTAATTTTGTCTTGTCGTACACGCGTGGCAATTACATTTTGCACCTGTAATATCTCTTTTTTATACATTTTGAAAAAAATGTTGGATATATTTGATGAGCATCGCCCATTTCTATGCTTTAGTTCCCACTTTGCAATATCCGAATACGATACATGCAAGTCTGTTGCTGCACGCACTCTATGATTGTTGGGAAACTCAATTCTTCGACATCTTTATCTAATATTATGGACAATGGTTTTGATTGCTCTCCTGGTGCCATTTGCACCAAGCTCTGTGATGGATGCTGATAAAAAGGCTCTTGCGTAATAAGAGTGTCGAGTACACCAACGTTTACGCTATTCGTATCGTTGCTATCACTTGACTCTCTTGATGAAGAATCGCTTTCGGCATTGGCTGAATTCGCATTGTCCATACGTGGTTTGCTGTGTATAGTGCTTAACCGGTTCAAATTAATTTTGTTTAAGACAATTTTGTTGTCAGTAAAAAGTTGTTGTCTACAAAGGAAGTTTATCGCTTTCAAGATTTTAGCAGGCCTCACGTTTTCCTCAAATGCGCTATGTTTGTACTCCATCTTGCGTTTCAATCTGACCGTAACGGTATGTGTATCATCGAGCAACCTCGGTAATGAGGATACCATCTGGTTAACTTCAACTGGAATGTTGATAACTCCGCCTCGTATACCGTACTGTTTTCCAATGGACAATGAACGTATATTCATAAATGGTATGCGCGGACTTATTAAACGCTCTTCTAGCGTTGTAAGGTTTTTGAGTTCAACGGGTTGAGACGGAAAGCCTACTTTATTTAACGTAAAAAATGGCGGATCCTTTCCTTTCCTAATGTAACGTGCACAACTTTGACACACGATTTGTTCCGCATTTCCGTGCTTCGCCTTTGCCACGTTTTGTTGAAAACACATTGTTCCACATGACGGGCATGAAAAATCGGGTCCATCTTTGCATTTCTGCAAAAACTTCTCCGTATATTGATCCTTGTTTTGTTTTACCGGTACTGCTTCAATGTTATCGTCCTTGAAAATATCGTCGAGCTCTAGATGCGCGATAAGGCCACCGCTATCATCTAGAACCCCGTTTGTTAGATCAAGTATATATTTTTTATGTTCACGAAGTTTGCTACAAATGAAATATGTTCTCGCCAATGCGGCATCTATGTCGTGCGCAAAACCTGAATGCGTATAACGTTTGCCATTACAATTCACCAAAAATTTAAAACCCTTTGCTGTACGTCTTACACCTATAAAGTGCGTGCTTCGTGGTTTATGATGCTCCACTAATTTCCTACAAAGACATAACATGGTCATCGAATTACGTGAATCTTTCTTCTTATATTGGTGAGATCCATTGTTAACATTTGATGTAGCACGGATTGGTTGCGTGTGATGACAAGTGCGACTGCTAGCGATGGTAGTTTCTGCGTCATCATGATGATCTCGCCTTTTATTGCACGAACTACTTGTTCCCTGCTTACTGTTATCTACGTTATCTTTTACTTCCTTTAGGCTATTACCCACACCACGAGAATTACTGTCATTATTAGCTCGTGCTATAGTAGCTGTCTCAGGTTCAACTGACGCGTATCTGGAGCCATATAAACTTCCATTGTTTGAAGGGAGTAGAAGAGAATAATGGCTCGCATCGATATCAAAATTCAAATGAAGTACGCCATGAAATGTGGTAGGGTTGCGTGCCCGAAAACATGCCCAAAAATGGGTTTTTCTTACCCAAACAATGACCGTCACGTTAAAAACAACTGAAAACGCCTTCACCTCATTGATAGATCCCCATTCACCAGATTTAGAGGCGT